>VDFB02012371.1:0-86563 GCA_007258455.2 Sequoia sempervirens | reverse complement strand
GGTGCTAGATGTTATCTTCTTTCTAGATTTAGAAATAAAGCTTGCTTGTTGAGCAAGCCCTAGATTGTAAAAGCAAGAAGATTTTAGGGTTCCCTACTCCTCTGCTTGCCTATAAATAAGAGCCTTTGCTCATTAGTTTTCTTTAACCATGCTAGTGATAACAAAACGCTGAGCCTAAGTGCCTTCTATTTGTTATTTAGTGTTGTTCAATTGTGTTTATGATAGCGAATTGTTAAGTCTCTTTTAGCCAACAAGTAGTTGTTGTAATTTTTGTTCTCTTTGTGTAAGAACAAGATCACAAGCCTCTTTAGCTGCAATTTCTTGTTTTGTGCATGTGTTTAGTGTAATCTTTGTTTCAGAAGTTTGAGAAATAAAATCATGAGCCTCCTTTTCCTTGGTATAATGTCTCAGATTTCTGTTTATTGTGTTACGCTTTTATGAACTTAATTTCAGCTTACATTGAAAGTAAGTAGTTGTATGTTGGGAAAGAGTTTATTGAAGCACTTTGTCAGAGAATCAACCTTTTTCATTTCTAACTCTCTTGCTCTGCGTATTACTTGAGATATTAGAAACGTCTTTAGCTTAAGTTAGTCATAGTTGGAATTCTTAATCAAAAAATCTCAGTTGTGGCTTTTGTGTTTCATAAACCTTGTGCTCTAGATGAAACAAAAAGATAGGTGAATTAGTTTAAACTTACTTTCTTTCACACCATCAGCAAGAGGGAGCTTCCCCTCCTAATTTTAAGAGAATTTTACTGTGCATAGTTCTTCATTTCAAATTCACATTCCAAAGGTGTGAATTTAAAAGCCAACACTGGCCAAAGAAGAGATCTTTTGGAAACAAAAATCTCATAAATCTTAGATAAACGAAGGGGACATAAACACCCAACATTTCCATAATGTCACCAAGCACAGAAGAAATGTAAATAGGATCTCTTCAATCAAATTGCTAGATGGAACAACTCTTGAAGAACCAGAGGCAATTGCCAAGGAAATAATAACCTTCTTTGACAACCTCCTCAATAATATAGAAGGTTGCAACCATCGAGCTCAATAGGAGCTGCTAGGGAACATCACCTCCCTAGTAATGGAGGCTCAGAATCAAATGTTAAATGCAAAGTACTCCACATGGGAGATCAAAGAATCCTTATTTCAGCTACACCTAAACAAAGCTCTTGGTCTGGATGGATATCTAGCAAGCTTCTTTCAGAAATGTTGGAGCATAGTAGGGAATGAGTTATTGCAGGCCATCGAGACTTCATGGAGCTCTAGAAATCTACTTAGAGAAGTCAACAACACCTTCATATCCCTCATCCCAAAGAAGGAATTTGTGGGCTATTTGGATGACTACCATCCTATTTCCCTCTACAACACTATCTAAAAAGTAATGACCAAAGCAATTCCTAACAGGTTGAAGAGAATTTTTCCTAACATCATCTCTAAGGAGCAGACTGACTTTGTCTTGGGTAGATCCATCCTTGAAGGTGTTATTATAGCTCAAGAATCCCTTCACTCCATACAACAAACAAGAAGGCAGAGTATGGTGATCAAGATAGAAATCAAGAAAGCCTATGACAAAGTGGATTGGAGGTTTCTACTAAAGGTAATGGAGGAATTTGGTTTCAATAGGAGGCGGCTAAATTGGGTCTTTAATTATATCTCCACCCCTCGCTATTCTATTCTGATTAATGGATCACTTGAAGGATTTTTTAAAGCCTCCCATGGATTTTTCCATGGAGATCCCTTGTATCCCTTCCTTTTCATCATAATGGTAGAATCCCTAGGGATGGCCTTCAAAAAAGAGGTCACGAATGGGAACATTGAAGGTATCAAAGTTACTAGTGCAATCCCAACTATCTCCCATCAATATTTTGCAGACAACACCATGCTCTTTAGAATGACTGAAAGGAAGGAGGCTTTCCAATTGGGTGCTATTATAAATTTATACTCTTAGGTGTTGGTATGGGAAGTCAACAAAGCCAAATTAGAAATCTTCTTCTTTCACACCCTTGTCAAGAAGGAACAAGAAATTCTTAAGATCCTAGACTTTAAGAAAGGGGAATTGTCATGTATATATTTGGGAATGCCTTTAGCCAAAGGTTTGAGATCGATTAAACTTTGGGACCCTTTGAATTTGAAGATGATTTCTTGCCTATCCTCATGGAAAAGGTAGATGGTTATCATGGGCAAGGAGAATCAATTTGCTGAAATCACTCATTTTGGCGATCCCCATCTATTTGTTGTCTTGCATGGCATTACTAGTGGGGGTCAATCAAAAATTTAGTCAATTAATGAGGAATTTTTTTGGTAGGGGAATGAGGACAAGAATGAAATTTCTTCAATATCATGGGATAGGATTTGCAAGCCAAAGGAGGAAGGTGGTCTAGGTATCATGAATTGGTTGCATCAAAATAGAGCATTGGGGGCCAAGTTGGTGTGGTGGATGTATAGAGAGCCTCACAGGAAGTGGAATAGAATTTTGTAGTGTAAATACCTAGAGAAAGGAAATTCATCTAGTTTCTTAGATATCCAATCCTCTAAAAGGACCACAGATTTGGATTTTCATGCAATTGTGTAATCCATTAGTGATGGACCATCTTTCTTGGGACATCCATGATGGGTGCAAGGCTCTTTTCTAGGAAGATTTGTGGGTTGGCTTCTCTAGTTTGGATAGTATGTTAAACATGGAACAAGTGTGGAGCACCCTAAAGCACCAAGGGGGTGATGTGGTGAAGGATTATGTCATATTTACTTTAGAGGCTATAATGTTGGGTTGGAGATGGAAGGATTTCTCCTCTCTGGGATTATCGACAAGAGATATTGATCTCCTCACAGTGACCTTGGTTAATAGAACTATTGTCTTCAGACATGGGGAAGACAAATTGATATGGTGTGGCTCTAAAATGAGACAATACACTCTAAGGATGGGTATATGAGTCTAGCAAAGGATACGGAGCAGGTTGGGACTGACATTCCCTTGCATCTTTGCTGGAGTAAGTTTTGTCTACCAAAAGCAGGCACCTTCACTTGGGCCGCCTTGCAGAAGAAGATTTTAATAGTCAAAACCTTTAGGAGGATGGGCTATTGTGGAACTTCAAGGTGTGGGTTATACAAAATCCAAGAAGAAATGATGGACCATATTCTCTTGGGTTGCCCATTCTACCAGGAATGTTGGTGGTGGCTCTGTGCAAAATTAGGGTGGTCAAGTGCCCTACTGAGTGACATATCTTGCTTGTTTAAATATTGGTTGAACATAAAAAGAGCAACAACTTTCAGATGCCTATGGTTAGCCACCCCTTCCATTCTTCTATGGGAATTATGGAAGGAATAGAACAAGAGGATATTTCAAGACAAATAAATGAGCATTTCCTCTCCACAGAACAAGATGGAGGTGGCAATTATAGAAGTGGTAAATAGTAGATTATCCCAAATCAATCCAAAGAACGCCTCATTTACAAATTGGGATACGATGATGAGAGAATTGGCAGGGGTTGAGAATTCCCTTGTGGGTTGGGAATGGAGGAACTGTACCCACATTGGCTAGAGATCAGGTGGCCTGGTCACTGCCTCAACATAGCTAATATAAACTAAACTTCGATGGAGAATCACGAGACAACCCTAGTACTTCAAGTGCGGGTTGCATTATTAAATACTAGAAGGATTTAATTATCTGAAGCTCTTCCAAACCTCTTCCACAAGGTATGAAAAATGAGGCAAATTTTTTTAGCAATCATCCATGGCCTCCTCATTTGTAAGGAATTGGCCATTAGGAAAATTGAAATTGAAGTTGACTCGGCCTTTCTATTTAATTCCCTCTAATCGATATCAATAGAAAATTGGAAATTAAAGGCATTGTTGGAGCATGCAATTGAACTTCTACAAAATTTTGAATTGCAAACCATTAATCACATTTATAGAGAGGGAAATGGTGAGGCCGACAAGTTGGCAAATAACACGGATGATGGGATCGATTCTATCACCATCAGGGAAGATTTGGATCTGAATTTGTGCTTTAAAAGGATAGAAAGCATGAAAGCGTAAAATTCAAAAGAACCCACATTTATTCCTGGCAAGAACAGATCTTAGCCAAATTTGGAATTATGAGATCCCCTCATACATTGTCCCTTTGGTAGTGGCAAGTGAAGTGTCATCCATACTGCCTCCTTCAAACAATGTCATTAATGCTCATTGTTTCTCCCCTTCTAGCAACTCGTGTCAAATACTATGTTGGCTCTATATTAGAATTCTCATACCGACAAAATGCATTACAATTCTAATGGAGACTCCAATTCAGCTGAGATGTGCCAAGAGGCAGATTGTGTTCCTCAGACAAATTACAGACCAAAGGTTGATAATTTTTTGTAGGGTGTCAAGTAGACTATTGCTAAAATCAGTTCAGATGGTTCTTAGTCAGGGATTCTTGACCTTTGAAGATAGATACAGGTTCAATAGGGACATCTCGTCCCATTTCCTAGCCTCTCTTCTAGATTTGGGTGAGCTGAAGGTGTAGACATTGCTACTTTTGTGTGAGGTCTTCAAACTAATTTTTTTGTTAGAGGACATTGACATTGTGGTGATGGTCATGCACAATGCAAAAACCCCTTGGCCAAGGGACATTCCCAAATTATTTCAACCGGATGAAGTGGTGGAAAGACAAACCTTTCTCTTGGATATGGACCAACAAGGATTGATGTGACATTGATAGTGGGCTACCATAGGTAGGGATTTCCTCCGTCATGTGGTGAACATTGAACAAGCTAAAATATGGAGTGGTTGACATGGTTTGAGGAGCTGGTAAGAACATATGATTTCTACTAGAGCATGGATTAGTGTTTGGGTGTCTACCCTTTTTTTCTTTTGATCTTCTTTCTTCATTTTTTTTGTTGTTTATCTTTAATGGAGGGCAATTGTATCTTGGTGTGTTGGTCTGGTTGGGGGTAACATCGTCTATGTTATGATAGGGAATGGGGATTGATGCCTGAACATATTGCAATGGTGGGCTCCTATTTTTTGAGAGATATTTTATTCAAATTTCACACAATAGCCAACGTTGATCGAGCATGACTATAACTAAACTATGTAACTACTTTTTTATCAATATAATCTATCACAACCTCGGTTGTGTTTTATGAAGCAATAAAATTATAAATACAATGAAATAAATAAATTTTATAAAGATCAAAACTATGACATAGATAAATGAATATCTTAACCATATGTTAACCTAGACTTAATGTTGATGTATAAGATTCAAATGGATGTTCCGCCCTTAACTTCACCAAATAGGTTCTATCATATACTTAGAATAGATTGGGTGCATGAGATTTAATATTTCATATGATATGAGAAGGGGACAAAATGCTCGATACCTACTCATTACCCTTAATGATTTGCTCAAAATGAAATGATATGTAGTTTTGTGGAATACCCCTGTCCACACCTCAAGATTTTGTGATTGGATATCTAAGCTTCTTTCCATACTATCTAAAATGCATCAGTAAAGATATCTACACTTCTTTCATGTAGTAAATATCAGTGGGATTAACATTGTAGAATGCAGGAATGATTTAACTACAAGTTTTGAGCATAAATGGTAGCTTTGCCAAACACAACAGGAAAATGTGCATTGTTGGGTGGAGGCCAGTGATGGTCTTTTCTATTTTAGATGGTATGAAATCGCCTAGTTCAAGCACTTCTTTGTATAGAAAAACTTGAATTCACTATGTTCCTTAGTAACTATGTTCTTTAGTTTCTCAAGGTTTTCCTTTCTTTGCGTGCTTTTAATTCTTCAATGTCCTTAAAGGTAAGTAGTATGGCACAAGGTAGATTGTTATGAAAGCAACTGCATGCTCGAGGTTGTGCCAAGTACGTGTGTTATTCTCCACCTTCGTTAATTTCCTATTACAATGCATTAATTTTCCTAAATAAAGGTGCAATCATGGTTGATTAGGGTTCAAATCACGAACACCTTGGTTTTTGCATAGGTCCCACCATTAGAGAAGAAGATAACATAGAAGGCTAACATGGCACATTTATGTGTCACTTCAATTCTTATGAGGCAAAGGATTTATAAGCAAATCCACCTTTAGATACTTAACAATTCATAATCAAAAGAGGTTTGAATCCTCCAGTACCAGATCTTAAAAAGATTACAGGGGATGGGTTGTCACTTGGGAAACTTATGGTTGAAGAGAAGGTGAATTCCAATAATTAGAACATATCTTACCAATATAAAGAATCCAATAGTTAGGAAAGATCCAACCTAAACAACATATGGATAGCAAAAATGAGCCCCAAACAAAAGTTAAAATCACACAGAAGGAACAAATAGAGGAAAAACATTAGAAGAATGATACCTTTCTGATTGTGGGGGAGGCAAGGGAAGAGCTAACTAGATTGGAAGCCATCTTGTAAGTTGGTAGTAAATTATTTGGGATTATGGAATAGGAGAATGGGTCTTAGGGAAGTGAAGAATTTGAAAAATCCAACATTGACAAAGGAGAGCTAGTTTTAGTGGCTAATGATTTGTTGGAGGAAGGGGAGTTTCAGGTAGAAGTGGAGAAAGTCATCAAAGTTGTGCATGAGTTAATCATAGATCAGCCAACTCCACCTAGAGCTCTAGGGAAGTTTGGGGTGAAGCAAAAGGAGATGGCAAAGAAATCTTTGAATTGTGGAGAAGGGAACAAGAGAGGTAGAAAATCAAACATAGAGAAAAGAACAATGGATGGTGATAATGAAGGACAGGTCAAAATCACCAAAATTTTGAGATCAGGGAAGGGCATCACCCTTCTCGGGAAGAAATGAGGATTCTTTTGTGGAATTTTAGGGGCTTAAATGTCCCTAACAAGTGGCACTTGGTCAAGCAGAGGATGGAAACATTTTTCTACTCTAGGAAACTAAGTTGACTACTGGTGATTTAGAGAAATTCAAAAGAAGACTAAAAACCTGGAAAATGATGGCAGTTTAGGCTATTGGGGTTTTAGGTGGCCTTGTTATATTCTAGAAACCCCAAGCAACTTATGTTTAGACAAATTGGCAGAGGGGCCCAGCTAGATTGGTTGCCGGGTTCGAAGTGTCTCCTCAAATCTTCAATTTGTTTTGATAAATGTTTATGGGCCAAACTCAAGCACTAGGAAGAGATACCTTTGGGTGAGTCTGGAGATCTTCATAGGTAGTTACCCAAATTAGTTACACATAATTAGGGGTGACTTCAATGCCATCCTCCACAACAACGACAAATTGGGAGAAGTCAAAGGGGAGAATAAATTCCAGAAGGATTTCTAGGATTGAGTGGATAGAAGCTACTTGATGGAAGTAAACTCTTTGAATGGGATTTACAGTTGGATGAACAAGAGGATTGGGTTCAGCCATGTCATTGAAAAACTTGATAGATTTTTCTATTATGGGGACCTCGCTTCCTTTCCCTTTGTCTTCGAGGGTACAATTCTTCCCCACTCTGGATCAGACCATTATTTGATATAGTTGGATATTTTGGGGGATAGGAGACCAATAAGATGCCCCTTCAGATTTGAAAATATGTGGATGAGAAATTTGGAGTTCTTCAAACTTGTGGATAACTGGTGGAATGAGGAACATCCAAGTGGTTCCAAGATGTTCTACTTCATTTCCAAAATGAAACTCTTAAAGAAAAAGATCAAAGAATATAATTTATCCGATTTCAAGAACATGTTCAATACTAAGAGGGAGTCAAAGGAAGACTTGCGGCTATTGGGGGAAGAGGTTGTAAAGAGTGGCATGGATCAGGCCACATACTCCAAAGAGGAGTTGATGTTAGCATATGAAGATGTCCTAGCCAAAGAAGAGATCTTTTGGAAACAAAAATCTCACGAATCTTAGATAAACAAAGGGGACAAAACACCCAAAATTTCCATAATGTCACCAAGCACAAAAGAAATGTAAATAGGATCTCTTCAATCAAATTTCTAGATGGAACAACTCTTGAAGAACTAGAGGCAATTTCCAAGGAAACAATAACCTTCTTTGGCAACTTCCTCAATAATATAGAAGGCTTCAACCATCGAGCTCAACAGGAGCTGCTAAGGAACATCACCTCCCTAGTAATGGAGGCTCATAATCAAATGTTAAATGCAAAGTACTCCACATGGGAGATCAAAGAATCCTTATTTCAGCTACACCTAGACAAAGCTCTTGGTCTGGATGGATATCCAACAAGCTTCTTTCATAAATTTTGGAGCATAGTAGGGCATGAGTTAGTGTAGGACATCGAGACTTCCTGGAACTCTAGAAATCTACTTAGAGAAGTCAACAACACCTTCATATCCCTCATCACAAAGAAGGAATTTGTGGGCTATTTAGATGACTATTGTCCTATTTCCCTCTACAACACTATCTACAAAGTAATGAACAAAGCAATTCCTAATAGGTTGAAGAGAATTTTTCCTAACATCATCTCTAAGTAGTAGATTGACTTTGTCTTGGATAGATCCATCCTTGAAGGTGTTATTATAGCTCAAGAATCCCTTCACTCTACAACAAACAAGAAGACAGAGTATGGTGATCAAGATAGAAATCAAGAAAGCCTATGACAAAGTGGATTGTGGGTTTCTACAAAAGGTAATGGAGGCATTTGGTTTCAATAGGAGGTGGCTAAATTGGGTCTTTAATTATATCTCCACCCCTCGCTATTCTATTCTAATTAATAGATCACCTGAAGGATTTTTTGAAGCCTCCCATGGACTTTGCCATGGAGATCCCTTGTATCCCTTCATTTTCATCATAATGGCAGAAGCCCTAGGGAGGGCCTTCAGAAAAGAGGTCATGACTGGGAACATTAAAGGCATCAAAGTTACTAGTGCAATCCCAACTATCTCCCATCAATAATTTGTAGACAACACCATGCTCTTTAGAATAACTGAAAGGAAGGAGGCTTTCCAATTGGGTGTTATTCTAAATTTATACTATTAGGCATCAGTCTGGGAAGTCAACAAAGCCAAATTAGAAATCTTCTTCTTTCACACCCTTGTCAAGAAGGAACAAGAAATTCTTAAGATCCTAGACTTTAAGAAAGGGGAGTTGCCATGTATATATTTGGGAATGCCTTTAGCCAAAGGTTTGAGATCGACCAAACTTTGGGACCCTTTGAATTTGAAGATGATTTCTGGCCTATCCTCATGGAAAAGGCAGATGGTTATCATGGGCAAGGAGAATCAATTTGTTGAAATCACTCATTTCAGTGATCCCCATCTATTTGTTGTCTTGCATGGCATTACCAGTGGGAGTCAATCAAAAATTTAGTCAATTAATGAGGAATTGTTTTGGTAGGGGAATGAGGACAAGAATGAAATTTCTTCAATATCATGGGATAGGATTTGCAAGCCAAAGGACGAAGGTGGTGTAGGTATCATGAATCAGTTGCATCAAAATAGAGCGTTGGGGGCCAAGTTGGTGTGGTGGATGTATAGAGAGCCTCATAGGAAGTGGGATAGAATTCTATAGTGTAAATACCTATAGAAAGGAAATTCATCTAGTTTCCTAAATATCCAATCCTCTAAAAGGATCACAGATTTGGAATTTCATGCAATTGTGTAATCCATTAGTGATGGACCATCTTTCTTGGGACATCCATGATGGGTGCAAGGCTCTTTTCTAGGAAGATTTGTGGGTTGGCTTCTCTAGTTTGGATATTATGCTAAACATCCAGAACAAGTGTGGAGCACCCTAAAGCACCAAGGGGGTGATGTGGTGAAGGATCATGCCATATTTTCTCTAGAGGATATAATGTTGGGTTGGAGATGGAAGGATTTCTCCTCTCTGGGGTTATCGACAAGAGATATTGATCTCCTCACAGCGACCTTGGTTAATAGAACTACTATCTTCAGACAGGGAGAAGATAAATTGATATGGTGTGGCTCTAAGATGGGATAGTACACTCTAAGGATGAGTATATGAGTCTGGCAAAGGATACGAAACAGGTTGGGACTGACATTTCCTTGCATCTTTGCTGGAGTAAGTTTTGTCTACCAAAAGCAGGCACCTTCACTTGGGCCGCCTTGTAGAAGAAGATTTTAATAGTCAAAACCTTTAGGAGGATGGGCTATTGTGGAACTTCAAGGTGTGGGTTATATAAAATCCAAGAAGCGATGGACCATCTTATCTTAGGGTTCCCATTCTCCCAAGAATGTTGGCATTGGCTCTATGCAAAATTAGGGTGGTCAAGTACCCTACTGAGTGACATATCCTACTTGTTTAAATACTTGTCAAACATAAAAAGAGCGACAACTTTCAATTTCCTATGGTTAGCCACCCATTCCATTCTTCTCTAGGTAATAATGGAAGGAATCGAACAAGAGGATATTTCAAGACAAATAAATGAGCATTTCCTCTCTATAGAACAAGATGGAGGTGGCAATTATAGAAGTGGTAAATAGTAGATTGTCCCAGATCAATCCAAAGATTTCCTCATTTACAAATTGGGATGCGATGATGAGAGAATTGGCAGGGGTTGAGAATTCCCCTGTGGGTTGGGAATGGAGGAACTACAACCACATTGGCTAGAGATCAGGTGGCATGGTCACCGCCTCAACATAACTAATATAAACTAAATTTTGATAGAGCATCACGAGGAAACCCTAGTACTTCAAGTGTGGGTTGCATTATTAAAGACTAGAAGGATTTAATTATCTGAAGCTCTTCCATACCTCTTCCACAAGGTATGAAAAATGAGGTGAATTTTTTAGCAATCATCCATGGCCTCCTCATTTATAAGGAATTGGCCATAAGGAAAATTGAAATTGAAGTTGACTCAGCCTTGGTATTTAATGCCCTCTGATCGATATCAACGGAAAATTGGAAATTAAAGTCATTGTTGGAGCATGCAATTAAACTTCTACAAAATTTTGAATTGCACACCATTAATCACATTTATAGAGAGGGAAATGGTGAGGCCGACAAGTTGGAAAATAACACAGCTGATGGGATCGTTTCTATCACCTTCAAGGAAGATTTGGATCTGAATTTATGGTTTGAAAGGATAGAAAGCATGAAAGCGTAAAATTCAAAAGAACCCACATTTATTTCTACCAAGTACGGATCTTAGCCAAATTTGGAATTATGAGATCCCCTCATACATTGGTAGTGGCAAGTGAAGTGTCATCCATACTTCCTCCGAACAATGTCATTAATGCTCATCATTTCTCCCCTTCTGGCAACTCGCGTCAAATACTATGTTGGCTCTATATTAGAATTCTCATACCGAAAAAATGCATTACAATTCTAATGGAGACTCCAATTCATCTAAGATGTGCCAAGAGGCAGATTGCGTTCCTCAGACAAATTACAGACCAGAGGTTAATAATGGTCTGTAGGGTGTCAAGTAGACTATTGCTAAAATCAGTTCGGATGGTTCTTGGTCAGGGATTATTGACCTTTGAAGATAGATACAGGGTCAACACAGACATCTCGTCCCATTTCCTGGCCTCTCTTCTGGATTTGGGTGAGCTGAAGGTGCAGACATTGCTACTTTTGTGTGAGGTCTTCAAACTAAAATTTTTGTTAGAGGACATTGACATTGTGGTGATGGTCATGCACAATGCAAAAACCCCTTGGCCGAGGGACATTCCCAAATTATTTCAACCAAATGAAGTGGTGGAAAGACAACCCTTTCTCTTGGATATGGACCAACAAGGATTGATGCGACATTGATAGTGGCCTACCATGGGTAGGGATTTCCTCCGTTATGTGGTAAGCATTGAACAAGCTAAAATATGGAGTGGTTGACATGGTTTGAGGAGCTGGTAAGAACAGATGATTTCTACTGGAGCATGGATTAGTGTTTGGGCGTCTACCCTTTTTTTCTTTTGGTCTTCTTTCTTCGTTGTTTTGTTGTTTATCTTTAATGGAGGGCAATTGTATCTTGGTTTGTTGGTCTGGTTGGGGGTAACATCGTCTATGTTATGATCGGGAATGGGGATTGATGCCTGAACATATTGCAATGGTGGGCTCCTATTTTTTGAGAGATATTTTATTCAAATTTCACACAATAGCCAACGTTGATCGGGCATGACTATAACTAAACTATGTAACTACTTTTTTATCAATATAATCTCTCACAACCTCGTTTGTGTTTTATGAAGCAATAAAATTATAAATACAATGAAATAAAGAAATTTTATAAGGATCAAAACTATGACATAGATAAATGAATATATTAATCATATGTTAACCTAGACTTAATGTTGATGTATAAGATTCAAATGGATGTTCCACCCTTAACTTCACCAAATAGGTTCTATCATATACTTAGAATAGATTGGGTGCATGAGATTTAATATTTCATATGATATGAGAAGGGGACAAAATGCTCGATACCCGCTCATTACCCTTAATGTTTTGCTCAAAATGAAATGATATGTAGTTTTGTGGAATACCCCTGTCCACACCTCAAGATTTTGTGATTGGATATCTACGCTTCTTTCCGTACTAGCAAATGCATCAGTAAAGATATCTACACTTCTTTCATGTAGTAAATATCAGTGGGATTAACATTGTAGAAGGCAGGAATGATTTAACTACAAGTTTTGAGCATAAATGGTAGCTTTGCCAAACACAACAGGAAAATGTGCATTGTTGGATGGAGGCCAGTAATGGTCTTTTCTATTTTAGATGGTATGAAATCGCCTAGTTCAAGCACTTCTTTGTATAGAAAAACTTGAATTCACATGCCATGCAAGGAAGTACAGATAGAAGAAACCAACGTGTGTCTGGCATCAATACCAGTAGACTTGGACATAGCCAGATGCCAAAGCAAAGAATATGTAAAAAAATGACACAGAGATAGGATGGATGGTACTGGTAAGACTGTCAGTAAACAAATAAAAGTGGGGAGCAAATGGGTAGAAATAGATTAGCTCAGGGTGTAAAACAACATGTGATAGACATGCATGACTAGTGTCAGTATTTTATGAGTTTTTCATTTGCAAACTTTTATTTTCTGTCGGTGACAACTGACCAACTTAGAAGCACCATCGTAAAAGGGTTTCACATAAACTGTCAACACTGTAATATTTTTAGTAATACAGCCAATATATATTAGATGATTTAAAGTTTAGTTTATAAAAGAGTATTTTTTTCTTATAAATATCTTAAAAATATATATGTTTATAAATATAGGCTTGAGGCATTTCTATTGAATTTTTTACATATATTCATTTTGTTTGGTATTTGTCATTTCTTATATTTAACTAATTTTTTTGTAATTTTTCATTATTTTTTATATTTATTGTAAGGTTTTTTGTCTTGGATGTTTATAGATGTTTTTTTCTCTTTAAATAAATTCAAGCTTAATCAATCTAACAATTATTGTTGGTGTTGATGGTTTAATGGCCCAAGAGAATGGATCCACCGTAAAACCCAAGAAGTTTGTTCCCAAGATTTTTCACAATGTATATCTTCTAAAACACCTTCATATGTGGTTCTTTCCATCTTAAAATATGATAGGTGTTTGTAAATGGTTTGAAATTTTTAATTTAACAAATTACTTTGTTGGTAGAATATTTCTTGAAAGTATGCATAAAGAATATATATGAACAAAGGCTAAGTCCCACATGGAGTCCACCTTAGCACTATCTAAAACCTCATGAAAGGATTTTTCCTTTTTTGCACTGTTGGAGCAAACTATGTTCAAGTCATTCTTAAATAGGGCCCTTCATTTGTCTATGCCTCTCTTCTTGTTTTCACACCCTAGACTGGAGACTTTTTTTTATCTTTGAGGAGAGAGCTCTATGAGTCCTTGACTAACAAGAATTCTCAAGATTACCTTTGCCATGCTAGCATGTCTTGCCTAAAATAGTTACTTTCTTAGGAAATGTTATTTGTGTTGGGATGGTTAAGTTTTTCTTAGCCTACCTACAAAAACATGTCTACATTGAGATTGATCTCCCTAAATATTATAAATACTTGGTTACTATCTATATTGGTTAGATAAGACACACCCAACATGTCATATATATCTTAACCTACTAAACATTTTCTATAGGTTCATGTCCTCTAATCACAAGATTAGAGATTATCCTCTTGCTTCTCCTCATAGTAAGCCCACTCCTGGGTCTACAAATGAGGATCCACCTTCAAAAAAGAGGAAGTTTGTTCTATGGTTGGGGGCTATAAGAATAATAAGAATGTTGGTATTGGTGGTCGGCAACCTAAAAACCCAATGGGTAACCATTTGGTGGTCTACAACCTAAATCATCTAGTGGTGTGGTTTCAAAACCTTAAGACAAGGGAAAAGATGTTGTTCCCTCCACTAGAGAGTCTTCCAACAAGTTGAATAAAAATCTTAACAAAATGCCACTTCCATAGTTTATTTTATATTTTCAACCAAAATCTTTTGTTAGCTCACCCTCCTCTTCCCCTCTAGCAATTCCATGATGGTCTCACAATTTCACTAGGCATTTGGAAGAAGGCATAATCAATAAATAACACTACTGGTTAGTTTCAATACCCCTCTAGTGGGTGAATTTTTTAATAGAATAGTCATGTAGCTTTTAATGAGCTAGATATAGAAGACATGATGCTTAACTTTCAACAATATTTTTTTCTCCTAGAATGTTTGAGGTTTGACAAGCTTCACAAAAAAATATTTTGTGCAAGATAATCAAAAAATATTACCAAGGATAGATCTTCTTTATTTACAAGAGGTTAAAATTTATGTCTTTACTTTCTAAATGGCTAGCTAGTCACTTTTTGTGTACTAATCATGAAGTTGGTTGTGATGGCGTGGTTATTTTTCTATCTTCTAAATAATAACCATATTTAGTTGGCTAGGAATGTGAACCTACTAACTTGCTTTATGGGCTCTTTATAATATTGACAATGGTTATTTTGGACTCACTAATGTTTATGCCTTGATGATGTTGAATATTTTCTCTTTGAAGATGGATTGCTAATTGAATTCATGTCATTGATTGGATTATAGTACTAGATTTTCTCCATAGGAGTAGGATGTTGATCTCCATGGAAAACTATGAGCTTGATATTGTATTATAACAAATATGTTGGTGGAAATAAATTGGTTCTATGCTTTGGAGGGTGGAGTTTCTATCCAAAAAGGTTTTCCCCACATATATCTGGTGTCACCTCTTTGTGTGCATGTCTTCCTCCTTGTCTCTTATTCTAGCTTATTTCAAGTGTTGATTTACATGTCACTATACTTTTGAAGATCTAAATCTCACATTATTTTCCTCAAATTATTAATGTAGGAAATGTTTGTCCTATTTATTTTTTATGGGTATAAAAATTTTCACTTGTATCAAGCATTATTTGTTTGTAAATATTTCAATACTAGAGGTGCATTCATGGTATTTTCCTCACATTTGGTATCAAATATGAGGTTTTTTGTAGCTTACATGTACTTGTATGTTGGTTGCATGTGATTGATTCATGGTGATTTGGCTATGGGAATTTCTCCACTTTAATTTCTTAGCCTAACAAGTTTGAGGGAATCTATAGGAAGGAACCAATTGATTAATTAATCCTTGTATGAGTCAAATATTGTAGTTGATCTTATTTTTTAAGATATAGCATAGAAAGCACTAGTAGAATGGAGAAGGATTTTAGATTTGGTTATCCAATTGCATGTTGCATATTTTTTGACCTAGAGCTCTTTTTTGACAATATGGAACTACCCTTTTGCATGTAGATTGTGGAGTTAGTCTATTGGTGACCTAGAAGCTTCTAGAATAACCTACTTTGTTTATATGTACATGGTGGAGGTTGTAGATTTGGCTTGTTTGGTAGCCTAGAGTTCCTCTAATAGTCCCCTAATTGTACTTGTATGTTCCAAATATATGGTGTTTTATATTTTGTAGGTTTTATAGATTTTACACACAAGATCTATAATTTTATAGTTTGCATGTGATACTAGTCCATTATTTTGACTTTATAGTTTTGGTGTTTTAAGACTTATGCGACTTCTAAATGATAAGTGGATTCATATTTACATGCATTTCTTTGACAAAAACGATTTTATGGGTTTTGCATGCTAACCAAAACTTGTGAATTTTTAGATTTACAAAGAGACTATGTTTTAGATTGTGATTACTTATTCCCATGGGCTTTCTAGATGGAGGTAGTTATAAAATTGTACATGTTTGGTGCATGGTTTGAGGAGGTTGGTTGCAATGTTTTTAGTGTAAAAGTGTTGGTATTGTGGATTAAAGATCCTTCAAACTCCCTTCGGGTTGATGTTATTGTTTTGCTTGGCCTTGGCTTGTGCCTCATGTGTTTGAATATCTTCGGGCCCTTTTTGAAGAGTTTTTCCCACTTGCTCCACGTGTCTGCCACGCACTCCTTGGAAGGATTTCCTCCCTTCCTTCTTTATCGAGCCTCACCATGTCTCCATGTGTCAACAGTGTGGGCCTTTGAGAGCCTGCTCCCCTTTGCTTCTCTACCAAGCTCTGCCCACATGCCACGTAGCATCATTTTGCGAGCACCTTTTGGTGGACCCCACAATCAACACTCAAAGCAAAGAATGCTCCACGTGTCTTCTCCATGGGGGATTTGATCGCAAGGAAGGAAAAAATGAATATGAAGCCCCATCATTGTGCCACATATCCTAACCAACTCTGTGGGCAGGAAACACATGTCTTCATGGGAATTTTACTGCTTCCACTGGAACCACAGTCAACATTTGTAGAGGGGCAGATCTTGTTTGAAGGCGACTGAATTCTATGTTTTGGAATCTTTTCTATTGCAATGTCCTTGGGGAATCATTTCTATGAACATCATTGCTCGTGCTTGGGAATCTTTTCAATTACTAGCTTTCCGACGATGGAGTGATCAACTATATATATTGCTTCAATTCTCTAAAAATGGGTTTAGAGAATACATAGAAAATTATTGAAAAGATACAAGGCCTTTGTATTGTTTTTTCTTATTGTATTAAGATTCACAGACTGTGCCATTTTGTTCCACCTCTCTGTTTCTTATTTAGTTGACAAAACATTATACTGTGTTGTTATTGTACTGAGTAGTTTATTTGCAGAACTTCTATAATTTCAATACAAGTTTGTTGATTCAGATCATGTCCTAAACTCTTCTTTTCACTGAATGTGTATGGAAGTTATTTTATGTTATTTGATAGAATTCTTAGGCTTTTCATCTATGCTCTCTATCATTTTCAGACACGCAGATTGCAAAACGGGCCCTTAAATCCCATCTAAAAGGAAGATTTATCGTGCCCATACTTAACTCTTGGCATATCGCCTTAGATTAAACTTTATTTTATATATTTGATTCCTTTTCCCATTTCAAACCTCCAAAATATAGAAGGAGATAGCTTCTTTAAAAAATCTGAAGGTTACTCAGTTTAGCACAATTGGTCCCCCATTAACTGAGTTTCCCATAAGGTTGTTTGCCTAGCATTTTTAGGCATCAACTGTTCTTTTTATGGCATGCCCAGTGGGACTTATTTTTAATGTATCTAAATTCAAAGTGGGTGTATGATCCATAGGCCTGTTACTAGATCCCAAACAATGAACAACCTTGGCCTGCTAGTGCCACCGCTAGTAACAGTATGAACAAGAACCCGTCCAGTAAACATCCCGACCCCTCCACTAGCCATGTTGCCAATTGCTAACAAAATTTTTGTGGCATGGGACACTAGAAGCCCCCTCATAGCACCAGTAGCACCAACTTCATGGGCTCCTATTCCTTCTTCTGCTCTAAAATCTCTACCGAAATTCACCAGAGAAGGCTCGAAGACACCACTCGATCATCTGCAAGATGTGGCGATTATATGTTTGGTGAATGGTGTCACTGACCAAAATGTAGCATTAAGGTTGCTTACAGCCTCTTTCAAAGTTCGGGCGCTAGCTTGGTATCACACTCTAGAGGCTAACACTATTGGTATCTGGGATTAGCTTGGAGATCCTTTTTATGAGAGATTTTCAAATAATGGAGATCGGTCTTCACTATATCAATAGTTGGTGACCATAAAGGGGGGCCCATATGAGGCCATGACCGACTTCAACGCCCAGTTCCACACAACTTGGCAGAGGATCCAGACTACTATCCATCCACTGGTCGACTTGGCATTCATGTTCTACATAAACTCCCTCAATGTCAACATCTCAGTGATGATCCAGTCTTTTGGTGGGACCACTCTACCAAATGCGTACAACATCGTTGTTAAGGCAGAGAACAATCTAATAGAAATCAGGAAGTTGCCGCCTCGGCCCACTATGCCTATATTTCCAAAGATATCAGTTCCCTCCTAGGAGATGGCATCTACTAGCATGTCCGCTCATCCCCAATCTATGTACACATATCTAAGTGTACCTCAGAATGTTGCTTCTATGTCTAACTCTTCGACAAATGAGATGAGAAACATCAAAGACTTGTTACAAACCTTCTCAAATGAAATAACTAGTATCATATGGAAACAGTCTACACAAATGAAGCTAGCTTTCCAGAATTATCAAGGTGGAAGATCTTCTTACCAATAGAACTAGTTTCTAGGAGGCTCGTGCACGAATCTGCAAGCTCAAAAAAATAATCAGATAGTGTTGGTGCCTACTCCACTACAAAACATTCACCCAAGTTCAAGTAGAGAGTTGACAATAGGGAAAAATAATCTCGTTGATGACATTAGTCCCTTGTGCTTCCCCTACAACAAAGCAGATATGCCCCCAAAACTGCCTGCGCGGCAATCTACAATAAAGAGTGGCGAAACAACATAGCCAAGGTGTTGTGGCCAATTTCAGAAGTTATATATATGCTTCTCCATAAATGTAAAATGTAGTGCTTACCACCCAAATGCAAGGAATGTCCCTAGAGCAAGAGATAGATATAGCTCCCGACCACACGCTCTTCTCATGGATGGAAGAAGAAGAGGTGGTGTTTGCAAATAATGCATCCACATTAAAGGCCTCGCAAGTGCAATTAGATTATAACACTAGCTCAAAGAGGAGATTCATGGGAGAACTAATTGTCCTACAACCCAAAAGTGTTCTCGACCAAGCTCCTATTACCTCTGCAATTGCACTGCAATTTCAGCTGCAAAAGGAGATTTTTATAACAAGGGCTAAGGAACATAAGTCTTTGAATCTACCACCATTCAATTTGGTGGAACAATTGAAGAAATCCTCTGCTAATGTATCTCTTTGGGATATCCTAGCTATTCTGGAGTAGAATTCATTGTTGCAGAAGGCCCTACTAGAAGATACAAGCATGGAGCCAACAGAGCAACCACTCAAGGGAAAATTTGTTGATTCATTACCTCAGGCCAAAGTCCTCACAAACAATGGAGAGGAAGCTTCTACTAAAACTAAAGGTAAGTCGAAGTTGAAACCCTTTTTCCTAACTCTTATTGTGGGTAAGAAATTATTACATAATTCCATGATTGACTCTAGTGCTAGTACTACAATCATGCCCAAACAGATAGCTAAAGCCTTAGGACTTAGCTATGAACCTTTAAATAGAGGGGTTATACAGCTTGATGGGAACAAGGTTGAAACTGTAGGTGTTATTAAGAACCTCTGCTTGACTCTATTCTCCTACCCTAGGATCACGGTTCCATAGGATATCGTGATCATTGACATTCCCCCCATGTTTGGTCTCTACTTGTCTCGAGAATTGACCTTTCTTTAGATTGGTCACATCTAATTCTTAGGACCAAGCATGGAGCCAAGATGAAGATTGTGTCCAAACCTCTACATTCGGAACATGTAGCAGATGAGGCCATGATCAACTTTGAGGCTACTCATATGAGATGTATTGTGCTGAGTTACTGGAAGATGAAAAGGTGACCAGAGACCAGATCGATAAGGAAGAGGTCCTCTGGAGTGAATTTATAGACAATGATCCTTTCAGGAATTATCATGCCACCGAATTGGGAACGTATGTCCTCTATGATGAAGATCAAGTGATCCTGAAGGTCATGAAGGAATCTAAGGATGATCCAACCTCAGATCTATGGACATTGCATTTTGATGGAGCGAGATGCAAAGTTGGTGCAAGAGTCGGGATATGTTTGACATCCCCATCCAATGAAAAGACACTAAGGTCTTTTCACTTCTAGTTTTCTTGTTCGAACAATGAAGCTAAATATAAAGGCCTAGTGCAAGGTCTAAGTCTTTCAGAGTGGATCGGCGTTAAACAAATAATGGTGTTCAGAGACTCGAAGCTAATAGTTAATCAAGTCTGAGGAGTCTCCACAGCAAAGAATGTATGTATGAGGTCTTATAGACATAGGGTCTAGGGCTTGATTGAAAACTTTGAAGCCTTCACTATCCAAATAGTCCCGAGAGAGCATAATGCAACCGCAGATCGCATGGAAACAATAGGATCTCAATTTGACCCTGCTTCTGACCTAATTCATAACATACACTCTATGCGAGTGATTTCCCGACTTGCAATCCCCGATAATGACCAAAGTTGGCATGGGTTCGAAAGTGATGAACACATCACCTCATTCATTCAACATTCAAGAGAGTTCACTGAGCAGCTCCAACCAAAAATTGCAGAAGCCTATGAAGGGAAAATTATTTAGCTGAGGTCCAACAAGCTTCCAAAAGGACTGGTTACTCTCGAAAACCTATTCGATTGTCATGATGCAAGGAATGAAGAGAGCAAGTTTGTAGCAAACAAAAGTGACCATGAAAATCTTCAAGTCAGAGATGGAAGGAAGCTTAAGGTTAGAAAGGATGTCCTGCATCATGATAAAGAAAGGATCATCCATTTTTG
Source organism: Sequoia sempervirens (assembly GCA_007258455.2). Classification (NCBI taxonomy): domain Eukaryota; kingdom Viridiplantae; phylum Streptophyta; class Pinopsida; order Cupressales; family Cupressaceae; genus Sequoia; species Sequoia sempervirens. The sequence continues at coordinate 65,843 of VDFB02012371.1, read as the reverse complement.
TGAAAAATATGAAGGAGTAGTAGCCTGGTCATATGATGACCTCAAGGGATATGATCCTGAAATTATCTAGCATACTATAGAACTAACAGAAGGAGAAAAACCCATCCGCCAAAAGCAGAGGCCAGTAAATCCAAAGATTGAGGCATTGATGGCGCAAGAGTTGACAAAGCTAATTCAGTCCTAGATCATCTTCTCAATCAAGCACAGCACATGGGTGTCCAACCTAGTTCCTGTCTGAAAAAAGAATGGAGACATCTGCCTATGTGTTGATTTCTGGGACCTAAATAGAGCATCATTGAAGGACCACTACCCCTTGCCTTTCATGGAATCAATCTTGCAAATAATGGATAGCTCATAATTTTTTTCTCTACTAGATGGCTTCTCTAGTTACAACTAGATTTGGGTAGAATAAGAGTTCAAGTGGGGAACATTTGTATATACAAAAATTCCCTTCAGCCTCTCAAATGCGAGAGCTACCTTCCAGCGCACGATGGATATTGCCTTTAGGGAATTGATCAATAAGATCATCTTGATCTACCTAGATGATCTTACGGTCTTCTCTAAGCATAAGGATGATCATTTTGATCATCTAGAAATGGTTTTTAAAAAATGCCAAGAGTTCAAGATATCCCTGAACCCAAAAAAATGTGTTTTCGGAGTCCTACAAGGAAAACTATTGGGACATGTAGTGTTTAAAGAAATAATTGCAATCAATTTGGAGCGAGTGAAGGCAATCAAGGAACTTCCCTTACCAGTCAACAAGAAGGGAGATCAGTCCTTTCTGGGAAAGGTAAATTTTGTGAGCAAATTCATTTTTGATTTTGCAGGGTTAATTAGACCTATCACTCTGATGCTAAAAAAGGATCAGTTGTTCAAATGGAAAAAAGAGGCCAAAGAAGCCTTTAAGAACGTTAAGGATGTTATTTCTTCAACTCCTGTGTTGGTAAACCCAGACCTATCGAAGGACTTCATAATGTATGTGTTCAGTAGCAAATCTAGCATCACTATTGTTCTGACCCAAAAGTATGATGAAGGAAAGGGAGAACATCCGATAGCATTTCACTCCTAGACCTTAAAGGATTATGAGATGAATTTTAACTTCGTTGAAAGGCAAGAATTTTCCATTGTTAAGGGGATCAAGAAGTTCTAACACTTCATATATTGCAACAAGGTGGTTGTATATGTCACACATTCTAGTGTGCACGAATACATTATGGAAGGACAAATCATAGAGAAAATGGCCAATTGGATTACTAAAATCCTTGAATATGACATTAAGGTTAAGCCCATGAAAAATCATGCACGAAAGAGGATTGTGTGAGTATTTGGCACATGACAAAGAAATAACAGCTAAGGAGGAACAACCCGAGCTAGTTCTGGTGAATGAATCTAAGTTTGAAGGCTACCAGTGGGCAGATAGGATGAGATTCATGTAGACTGGGAAATATCCAATGGGCCTCCCTTCTTAGAAGAGTAGATTCTATAGATTATAGAATAGCGGCTATGCACTCATCGAAGGAGTCATTTTCAAAAGGAAGTTTAATGGTGTTCTGTTGTAGTGCGTCACCTCAGAGCAAGCAAAAATAATTCTAGACATTTTTCACAGCAGTCCTGCGGGCGGACACTTCTCTGCAAAGACCACTACCATAAAAAATTATGTGTGTAGGGTACTTATGGCCTACATTGTTCAATGACTCACTCTCTAGTTAAGGCCTACAAGGAATGCCAATTCTTCATAGGAAGAAGGAATAATTTGGAAATGGCTCTGAATCCGATAGTGGTTGAGGAACCCTTTGCACAATGGGGCCTTGATTTTATCGAGATGATTAATCTCACTTCCAGTGTTGGACATAAATGGATCCTCACGGCCACATACTACTTTACCAGATGGACCGAGGCCATGCCCCTGAAGAATGCAATGGAGGCGGAGATTATGAATTTTCTCGAAGAACTGGCAACAAGGTTGGGCCCGCCAAAGACCATAATCTCCGACAACGCGAAATCATTCCTAAGCTCAAAGGTATGTCAATTCACACTCGAACATAGCATTTTCCTAAAGACATCTTCAAACTATTACCCACAGGGAAATGGTTTGGCCGAGTCAACTAATAAAAATTTAGTCTAACTCATTAAAAGGATTGGGTTGGAGCATCAAAGAGAGTGGCATCATAACCTCAAAGTAGCGCTCTGGGTAGACTGCATAACTCCTAAGCAAGTCCTAAAGACTTCTCCATACGAGTTGGTATATTGGAAGGAAGCACTATTACCTATATCTATGGAAATTCCCACAATACAGTTGCTCAAGTCTCTGGAAGTTGAACAAAACGAAGCCGTGGAGGTCTGATTGGCTGAATTGTTGGAGGTGCAAGAGAAACATGAAAAATCTCTCACGGCCATGTATAACCATCAGTAGGTGATTAAAAAGTGGTTCGACAAGAAAACATCTGACCATAGTCTCAAATGCGGAGACTTAGTGCTAAAGTCCAATGAAAGGGTTGCAAAGCCTAGAACACGAAAATTTTGATAGTCTATGGGAAGGCCCTTTCCGAATTATTCAATACAAGCAACATAACGCTTTTGTATTAGAAAATATGGAAAAAGAAGCATTGGGAATTCTTGTTAATGGGATTCAATTCAAATTGTTCAATTAGCTTTATTAATCATTTTGCTCGTGTAAATATATAATTATGTAAATTTTCTTTGTGTTTTGTTTGACCTGGTCTTTATTAAATAGAATCCATGATGCAAGAAATAGAGAAAGAAAAAGAGACATAAAATTGATAAAATAGTTGTATATTCATTATACGGTAATATATACTTCAGATATTACAATTCAAAATGGTTCCCAAGCCATACTTTTCGAGTATATATATATACTAAGCAACTTTTCGAGTATATGTATAAGAGGCCTTCTGAGGCATATATGTACAAAAATAGGAGGAAAGATTTTATTCTTCAACTGGGGCAACATCACCATCAGGAGCAGTAGTAGGTTCAACTGGGGCAGCATCAGGAACAGCCTCATTGGCAGCATTAACGGCAACAAGGGCAATAGGGACAACAGCAATAGCAAGCAAAGGAGGAAACACCAAGTTTCTAAAGTTGGTGTACCACTCCATGTCATAGAACAATACTATGTTGTAGCATCGTAATAGGAAGTGGTAGGCAAGAGAAACTCTTTGACGGTGCTCTCCAATTTTCATAATGTGGAATCCACTCAGAAATGGCATCCACGGCACCACTGTATCCTCCTCAATGTGTCGGCAGAGATCACTTGTTGTGGGAAGACCAAGGCCATACACTGCATTCGTCACAACTTTTCCAAGGCCTCCAAGGTAGCTCTTTGGGAATATTTCCATAGTGAGTCGCAGTATCATCTACTTGGGTACCTGTATGTCAAGCAAAGGCAACAAAATGACGGCAAATTTTAGTATTTACTCTATACTTGTCTTTGTATTCTATGCAAACCCTCCCCAATACCCACTTCATTGCTATTATAGCCAAAGAATGCTTATTCTTTATCATTCATTTCAGACGCCTACTAGAATTTTCCCCAAGGAAAGCTACCTAAGACCTATTGTTGGTTAGCCTAATAGGAGTATTCATCGCGTCTATCTAATCCCAATTACCAAGTGTAATTCATGTTGTTATCTCTAAGTCTATTTATAGAAATAGCCAAGGTACAATGCATGCAATAAGCATGATCCCATTGAGAGCAAACTCAAAAATCCCACTAAGAGCCAACTCAAAAATCTCACCAAGTTGCATTTGTTGTGTACGAATTGTTGTGTGCGAGTTATGAAGAAGTAATTAACCAGCTCAAACTAGTGGCAGATGCAAGTAATAGTCCTCACGGTCAAGTGCTAGGTGTCATGCTGTGAGCATTTGTTCAGTCTCCACGGATGAACTCAAATCTTTTCGTATAATTATTGTGTCTTCTTGCTTAATCATTCTTTTCAAGTAATTAATTGAGGAGCATGCAAATGGTCTCATAAGCTTTCAATTTTTGGCTCAATTTCCCAAGGAATGGTACCATAGCTCATGATGACTAATTTTCATTATTAACTATTGTCTTTTTGAGAGGAGTGGGAATTCATGTTGCATGCACGAAAGAGTTGGTGGTACGTGTCAAATTTATTGCTTGAAACAGCTATTTTTTCCAACACCTGAATAAGGAAAGGCTAAGTGTTGCATGCAGAAGAAAATCACTATGAAGAGGTTTTTGAGTACATTGTCCATTGCGAAGGGATTTGAGTGCATAGTTTGTTGAAAAACCCAAGTGAGTTGCAGCGAGGTCAAGTGTTCGCAAAATCTAAAAAATCCTAAGATGGCCCAAAATCCTCAAATGGAAGCAGAAGGTGAGGTGGTTCAAAGCTTATTTGACGCCATGTTAGTAATTCCAATGGCCAACAATTCTGATGACATCTCTTACGCTTTTCCTGGGATACTAGAGAAGCCAAAGTGGCCTCACACATGAGTCATAGACAAGAAAGCTCACAAGAACCAAACCCTGATAGTGGAAGAATGTGATGACATTCATGACCCCATCCTCAAAACTAACCCTAAGAGTCTTAGGGAAGCAGCCTGCGAGAGAATGAAACAAACCAATAATCAGAAAACTTTAGCATAAAAGCTATGGTTCTGCGTTCTTCCACAGTATATGGTTCCTTTTGTGCATCACAACCTAGAATTAGTGCATGAGTGCGCTCAACATGTCAACCCGGATACTGGCACCATTGAAGGTCAAAAACTGAGGGTGGTAATCAGTGTGGATGCTATTAGGAATATGCTATGCATCGCTACCGGAAGGAGCTCTAGAGCATAAAGGATGGAGACATTCAAAGTACAGTCCACAGACAAATTCTGGAGGACCGGAGATTACGCTTTGGATTTTTATAACCGAGAAACCAAAAGGCCTAAGGAAGATGTAGCAAAGCCGCCACAGATTTTGGTCACTCACAATCATTTTAACTCAAACTTGCAGGATGCCTTCTCTATGATGGATTTTTTTTGTGGCATGGATAGTGATCGGTACATTCAAGAGTTTCAAATGGGTATGGGTTTTCAGTTGAGAAGGAAACATTCTCTAATCTAGTATGACTTCACAGAGGTCATTGTTAAGGAGATGCTTAACCAATTCAAGGAATACAAGATGCGGCATAAGTTTAGGTTTTCTTCTCTCCTTGCTCACATATTTTTGCACCAAAACCCTGACTTCTTTAGACACCGTTTGAGTTTGGCTATTTTTGATGAAAGTGGGATAAGAAGGTTGGTTTCGGTGTGGACTCCCCTCCTTTCTACAACTTATGATTACTATCCATTTTTTGAGTGTTTCCTGGCTCCGATTTTGAAATATTTTAGTGAGGATGGTGAGAGTTATTGGCTTTCCACTGAGCAAACCAAGTGGATGCATATTTTCCTTCCTCCTTGCGACTGGTTCCTTAGGGATGATTTCACATTTGTTAGGTTGCATGGTTTTATCGAGGAGCCATTTTGGCTTCTATTATGTGTCACAAACAGGGTGGTGGCCCTCGAAGTGTTTCAACAACTGGTGAGTATCGATAACAACTTTTGTGGAGGGAAAAAGCATAAGGGTGTTTTCCTCTGACCTTTGACCTTTGGTGGGGTAATAATGTTAAAGAAGTAGACACATGGTCTGCTAAGGGTGAAGTTGGCTCATCTAGGGCAGGTATTAATTTGTGACAAATTGGATTATAATCCCAATAATTACGTAACGGAGTTGAACGTTAAAGTGACTCACAGCTCCCGGCCTTACTGGGAAGCTCGGCGAAGTTCACAATCGCTAGATCTGGATGATCTTTTTGTGGACTTGGCCTTTGTTCCTACTAATGATAGGAGGCCGCTATGGCTATCTTTCTATTTTCCTTTGAAGAAACCTAATAAAAATATTAAAATGGGGACCACCCTTCGTAATCAATTGGTCAAGAAATGGCAGTGGAGTGAAGAAAAAATTGTAGACTTCTGGATTTATCGTCAAGAGACCAAAAGCCTGAATGCCTTGTTCCAAGAAACAGACAAGGATGAAAGATTTGATGATATATGGAACAGAGGGCATGAAGATACTAATGCAATCGATGATGAAGATGTAGATTTAGAGGAAGCAAGGACAATAGTGAAGAGAAAAGAAGCGAAAAAGGCCCAAGCACATAGAGCTGGAAAAGCAGCGGAACAACCCGGTAATGCTCCACTGAGTGCACAAGTGACTACATCGCATTCAGAAGCCTCATGGCCATGCACATGTTCTATGAAAAGACCCAAGGTAGCCCAGCAATCTCAGGAAGTAATAGAGATGGACAATTTTCCACCCAAGAAGAGGTTGCACACAAATGCAACTTCTAGAGAAGGCTCACAATAACCTGCAACGAGCCAAGGATCAGAGTCCTCTACAACTTAGGTATCTTTCTCTCCCTCTCTTCTCTCTTCACAATCTTTGGTTACTCTTGCTATCTCTGCATCTCCTATTACTTCCAGTGTCGGCCTTTCTTTCTCTGCTTCTACTCCTATGGGAGGTTTCTCCCAATTCTCCCAAATTGGACAGGCGACTTTTACTTCCCCACAATTTGTTCCACCTTTTGTCATAGCCCAATCTAGAACTGCCATTGCTACCCCTTTTGCTACCATTGTGTCGGCTCTGACTCTACTTTCCCAACAGACGGTATCTTTTGCATCTTCACTACTGCCACTGCTCCCCATGAGTCCTTCCGCTGCTTCCCAAACTGGACCTTGGCATAACACTCCCCTGTTCTCCCCATTAATGGTCTCTCTGCCAAAGAAGACATCATATGCGACCACCACTCTCTCATTCCCTTTTGATCTTCCTCTCGGTGTGCCTCTTGCCAGCGAATTAATTAAATCGCCATCAGAATTTATGGGGAAAAGAAACAAAACTAAGGTAGCACGAGCTATCAGGCTCCAAAAGAGAAAAGATAAAGATGCAGCGAAGCCTGCCAAGCCAGGCATGCAAACCCTTTTCAATGAAGTTCAGGGGCCATTGCATTTTGCAACCATGACTTCAAACACTCTCAAACCACAAGGGGAGATGCAACCCGAGGATTATACGATCCATGCTATAGGGATTGATCTGCATGCAACCCAACCACAAGACAAGGTTGAGTTGATGGAGGAAACCTAGCGAGTGGTGACTATCGACTTTCTCAAGCATAGTCTCCAACTGAAGAAAAAGGAAGAGGAGCTCAAGAAAATTAAAGAAAGGTTGGAAGTCCTACTGAAAAAGGAGAAGGCCAAGGGTGTCGAGATTGCACGAATGTCCCAACAAGCGCGGATGGAGAAGGCCAAACTCCAAGAGGAACTTCCAAAGTTTCAATCCCTAGATCCCAACCTAGTTGTCAAACTACAATAGAAAAACCAGGATTTACAAGACCACTTGGCTCAAGTAGAGGGATAAATGCAACAAAACAATGAAGAACTTTAGGATCAATGAGCTCAATTGGAACAAGAAATGCAAAAAAAAGACAAGGAGTTCCAGGGCCGACAAGCTCAGTTTGAGAAGGAGATCCAAGAAGTAAATCTCTCCCTAGAAAAAGAATCCACAACTAGAGGCCAGGCTGAGGAAAAATTGCTTGCCGAGTTAAGGACTCTACATGAACGACTCTCCGCTATGGACAAGAGAATTGAGGAGCTGACATAGGATGTCAAGTCGAGGGAGATGGAAATTAGTCTTTTGAAAAATCCTCCCCAACCCCCTGATACTCAGATGGATCTCCTTTTGGTAGCCCAATAGTTATATATCTCCTACTGGGAGAAATTCAAGACTTTTTGTTTGACTCTTCAACCGACACTCCAATTCATGGCGGAAGCGGCAAGTTTAAGTAGGGAGGTGCGTGGAACATTAGAATAGGTTCCATAGTTTATTGTGGAAAAGGTGCATGAGGTAGAAAAGTTGTTGGAAAAGTTGTACGTAGTGGCGAACACAGACTTGGTAAATGCAGGGATTGAAGATCGCAGGTCAACTACTAGGAAGACAAGGGAATTCATCCGTTGGCATGTGACCATCCTTTAGGCTAGCAATTGCTCAGCAACACTGAGTTAGACTAAGAACAAAATGTGGATGCAATTCTCCCATTTGACTCAAATGGGCTTGCCTTCCCCTTTCCTTTCTAATTATTTGGTGGCCATGGTAGAATATATTGTAGCAAAGATCAAGGAAAAGCAACTGGATTTATCTACTTTCTAATCATTCAACCAACCCCCCACTGTGGTAGACATAGAGGGCGTCACCCATCAGATAGCGCGGCTTCTCTATCAACTCGAGTCAAGGACCAGGATCTCCATGGAGCTACCCTTCAAATAAATAATTGACTTGCATGAGGTGCAAGAGAATTTGCGCACCCTATCGATGCCATCTAAGGCTGATTGGCTGCCTCTGCAGACTGCGCTTTCGAAGCTCTGATCGTTGCCCAAAGGATAAGGCTCTAGTCTTCACACCAAAAATTTTGGGATCCCTTTCCGTAGGTGAAATACCCTTGATAGTCACCAAAAGTAGTGGATTAAAGATCCTATGAGCTCCCTTCGGGTTGATGTTATTGTTTTGCTTGGCCCCGGCCCGCGCCTCATGTGTTTGAATATCTTTGGGCCCTTTTTGAAGAGTTTCACCCGCTTGCTCCACATGTCCGCCGTGTGCTCCTTGGAAGGATTTCCTCCCTTGATTCTTTATCAAGACCCGCCATGTCTCCATGTGTCAACAACGTGGGCCTTTGAGAGCCCTCTCCCCTTTGCTTCTCTACCGAGCTCCACCCATGTGCCACATAGCATCATTCTGCGGGCACCTTTTGGAAAACCCCACAATCAGCGGTTCAAGCAAAGACTGGTCCACATGTCTTTTCCACGGGGGATTTGATCGCAAGGAAGGAAAAAATGATTATGAAGCCCTATTGTTGTGCCACATATCCTAACCAACTATGTGGGTGGGCAACACAAGTCTTCATGGGAATTTTATTGCTTCCACATTGGGACCACATTCATCATTTGCAGAGGGGCGGATCTTGTTGGAAGGTGACTGCATTCTATGTTTTGGAATTTTTTTGTTGCAACGGCCTCAAGGAATCATTGCTATGGACATCATTGCTCGTGCTTGGGAATATTTTCAGTTACTAGCTTTCCGACGATGGAGTGATCAACTATATATACTGCTTCAATTCTCTAAAAATGGGTTCAGAGAATACATAGAAAATTATTGAAAAGACACAAGGCCTTTGTATTGTTTTTTATTATTGTATTAGGATTCACAGACTGTGCCATTTTATTCAGCCTCTTTGTTTCTTAGTTAGTTGACAAAACATTATACTGTGTTGTTATTGTACTGAGTAGTTTATTTACAGAACTTTTATAATTTCAATACAAGTTTGTTGATTCAGATCATGTCCTGAACTCTTCTTTTCACTGAATGTGTATGGAAGTTATTTTATGTTATTTGATAGACTTCTTAGGTTTTTCATCTATGCTCTCTATAATTTTTGGACATGCAAATTGTTGAACGAGCCCTTAAATCCCATCTGAAAGGAAGATTTACCATGCCATGGTACTTAACTCTTGGCGGATCACCTTAGATTAAACTTTATTTTATATATTTGCTTCCTTTTCCCATTTCAAACCCCCAAAATACAGAAGAAGCTAACTTCTTTAAAAAACCTAGAGGTTACTCAGTTTAGTGCAATTGGTCCCCCATTAATTGAGTTTCCCATAAGGTTGTTTGCCTAGCATTTGTAGGCATCAACAAGTATATTATTAGTCACTAATTATTTGTGTTCCTATTATATTTTTGGAGTGCAATTATTCTTAGTGTGGATTTGTGGCATGTTGAATCTAGGTTTGAATATATTGTTGGTGTCATGAATAATATTCATCATTGTCTCTAGTTTTTCTTATTATTAGTGCACAGTTGGGTTTTCCTATTTTAAAATTGTGTTGCTTGGTGGATCCATGTCATTCATTATTTGAGATATTTAAGTTGTGTAGTTTAGTGGGTTATCTATACCCTCAAGTTGCATGGGAAATTGAAATGTGCTTTGTCTATACCCATAAATCTTCTCAGTATTGATGGTATCTCAGTAACAAGGTTTCCCATGGAGTTATAGATTATGGTTTGTTTTCTCTTTGGCCATCATCTAGTATTAGTATTATGTAGTAGTGAGAAAAATAGATGGAAGGTTAATCTATGGGTCACTTGTAGTTAACATATAAAGGTACTTTGGATCACCTGGTCACTTGTAGCTAACGTATAACTAACTTGTAAAAGTACTTTGGGTCACCTAATCACTTGTAGCTAAATTTTAAATGACTCATAGTGGTGATTTATATCATTTGGTTACTTGTAGTTGACTTGTAACTAACTTGTAGACATACTTCAAGGGGTCACTTAGTCACTTATAGCTAGCTTGTAGCTAACATTTAGAGGTATTTTATGTAACATGTAACTAACCTATAATGAAACTTTAGCAATGTGTAGAAGTTGACTATGGTGCATTAATAAGCTTCAAATCATAGCTTAGTGGGAGCTTTGTGTAATTTCATAATTAATAGTGGAAGATTATCTTTTGATATTAAATTTGGTGATCAATGTGTCATTGAATCTCTTGTGCATATTTTTTGGAGTTTTGGCATTGTCATGGTCATGCCTATATATCTATCACACAAGATTATTTTTTTTCTTTATAGATCATGGTTTCACTTTACCCTTTGGGAGCTCATAGTGTTGCATTTTATTTCTCTTATCATGTAAGATTCAGGGGTGATATTCAATTAGGAAATGTTTATCGTGATGTCATGGATACCTCTAGGTCACTTTTAGTGGCAAATTTAAAATTATATGATATTGTGCCATGGTTAACTCTTGATTACCAATTCAATTATTGGCATTATAAGTATTTTTGTGAGTGTATTTGTCCATTGTAGATAGATTATATTGTTCATTAAAAATAGTATGCTTTCAAATTTCTTGTAGTAAACTTATACTAGACCTACAATGGACATATAACCATCTTATAGTAGACTAGTAGTGGACTTGCAATAGACTTGTAACACCCTCAATACATTCATGGAAACAAATGTGGTAAGAGGAAATACCTCATTGCAATTACAATAGGAGAAAGGAAAGAGGGTGGTGAGTAGGTAAGTTATGCCCTAGCTCATGCCACCAATCATCTCCCTCATGACGCCATCCTCATCACAGTCATTTTTTATAAAAATTCCACTACTTTCAATAGATTTATTCTACCTGAATAGTTACAAGTAAATACACACATATTTGAGCCCATATATAACAAATGTAGGGTTGTAGTTCAATGATTTGGTATATTGGAATCAAATACAATTCATTGTAGTAGATGGAGATAACATTTTGTTATAGATAGATATTATTTTCTATGAGGAAGATGTAAATCATGACATCATGGTAATTTCTTGGATTTTGTGTAATCATGTTGAGGGAGCTTTAGCAATGATTTATTGTAGTATTCTAGTATTGATTATAGTGACCATTTTGTCCTATAAACTTCTGGAGATTGTAGTGATACAATTGGAGTTCAATTGGCATGATATAGTTTATTAGGTGCTCATAGATACTAAATAGACTTGGATGAAGCTAGATATTTGTAGGAATTTAGAAATTGAGTGTTGGAATGTGATTCTTTGATGATATTTTAGTAGAAAGATCAAGGAGCCTTCATTTAGAGCTAGATGTGAGTACATATATTTGATGAGGAGGATATTCTTGGATGGATAAATCACATTCCCCACTCCTAGTCTACTCAATGCAAAATCATCTAATAGGTATTACCCACTTGTTTACTTAGATATAGTCTATTTTACATGCTTTGTATTTTCATGGGAATGAATCTTGAGTTGAGAATGTTAAAAATAGAGCTTTAATTTTGAGGTTTACATGGCATGGTAGATTTTTCCTATCTTTGCATAAGCATGAGCTTTTTCTTAGGATAATTTTTGGGTATATAGGGGATGGTTTAAGAATATTCCCTAGTAATGAGAATGGTTGCTAGTTTGATATTTTTTTAGTTGAGAAGCTTGCATCCTTGCTAAGTTATTGATATATTCTTACATGTTTAGCCTATGGATTGAACACTTGGATATTTTGAAGGCTTTTCCATTTTGGGGTTTTAGAGGTGATCTTACTCGTCACAACTTGAGAACTTAGTATTGTTGGAAGGACATGGTATGTGGTATGTTTTGTATTATTTTATCTCCATGGTCTATTATTTCTTCCTAGAATTTTGATTTATATGAGAACATGGGGGAGCTAAGTAGATCAAGGGTGAAGAATGAGTGATTGTGTAGATCATTGTGTGTGTGTCATTTGATGATAGTTTTGATAACATGAGCTGAATATTCATGTGAGTGTTGTTGATGGACTTTTGGATGTTAAAGCCAACACTAGACTAGAAATTTTCTATGTAGTAGGATCCCTATGAGGTATGTATTTCCTTGGTGGATATGGTTTCATTATAATACACTATAGAGGCTTTAGAGGTATTTTTTGGGTTACATGTAACTAAACTATAAAGGTGTTTTAACTTATAACGATTATTTAGATTTGTTACAAGTCACTTTCATGTCATATGTAGGTGTGCTAGAGTAGACTCTATGTAGTACAATGGATATTTATGGACTTGTATCTACAAAGTGGATTGGAGAACGTCATAAGTAGAAGGTCTATCGATGTTGGGGTAGTTGGACGTGAGCAACTAGTTGTGGTAATTGTTCTAGCTAGAAGAGTATGTGTTGTGCATACATGATCCTATTTAGAGAAGAATGGACTTTTGGATTTGTGTTCAAATAATAATTTTATGCTAGTTATAGTAGTGCATCTATGTGATATTTGATGTGTCATCTTAGCTTAGGGTTCTTATCTTTTATTCTTGAGTGTGATGAGTGATGAGAAAATTGTGGTTAATATGATGGTCACTTTGTCGATGTTTCAAATGCTCCATTGAAGCCTATGAACAAATAGGAATCAGTTGGTGTAGTATGCTTATACCCTTAGCAAATAGTTCATAGTTTTGTTAGTGCTTCTCTTTTTCACTTACAAGGTTTATGAAACATAGGAGAATTTTTAGATTAGGTGTGCCATAAACCTTGCAAGTCCTAATATTTGGAGTTAATTATTTAGTAATATTTATTTATTATTTTTCTCCCATGATAAATGGGGCATCCCTCTTATAACTTGGTCATTATGCCATGTGTATTCCCTAATATGATTTATGTATTAAAATATCTAAGATAATTATGTCATGTAAGATTTATAAGAGTATCTATGACATTGTGAGTGAAAAATAAATTATATGATGCATGCAAGAGCATGAAAGAGGGAAGTTACATAGTGAACTTAAAATATTGACCATATTATGATAATTTATGATGTATGTCATAAAACACTTGGGAAAGATGGAAAGTGAAAAGAGGGGGCATCCAACTTTGGTGATAGGTTTATGACATGTAAGAGAGTATTATATTATTTATTTAATGACCCATCATGTACCTTTGGATTGAAATTTGAGTCATGGAGTTGGGAGCCATATCTTCTATGTATTGATTCATGGTTTTCCAAAACCATTAGTGATTTCCTAGTTGTTTATTGCTTATTTGTTGGATTCTTGGGTTGAGTTTGTTATGAGTTTTTTTATAATTTATGGGTTATGCTACTAGATTTTATCCAAAGGACTAACATGTTGATTGAAACGAAGTAAAATGTGGGAGATGGATAGGAGACCTAAAAATTGGATGTGAGATGAGGGACCTATGCCAAAATAAAAAGGGGGTGTCCACCTAATCAAAAATCCACCTTTTCCATGTTCATTAGGTAGAGGGATAGTGCCACAAATGATTAGAATTGACTTACAACCCTTAAGGTGAGTCAACCCTAGGTTTGGACACTATGCTACCCTAGGTGTGGGCTTCAGGCTCTATTGAAGGACATATTCACCTAGGGGAAAATGGGTCTCTATATAGGGGTCTAAAAATTCTTTTTGCAGTCCTCGAATTCTAGATCTAAGCTTCTTATTTTAACAGGTTTGACTGTCTGGAAATAAAACCTATAGGTGAGTTTTCATGTCTTAACAACTTGGGTGACAACTTTGACAACTTTGCAAAATTGTACTTTTGATCTAGTTTCAATCCTTATTCACCTGCAAATTTGCACATACAAAGAGGAGAAAAATATTTATTTTTGGTGGAGAAGGGTTTTCCTTGGTCAAACCCTAGTTTGGTAATCAAACCTTGATAATGAAATAATGATAAATAGAAGGAGATGATGAATGAACAAAGCTTGTTACACCTCATCAAACCCTTTAATGGCTTCCCTTAGAGGACTGAAGTCAAACACATCTCTCGAAGGATTGGATCTTACATGAAATGACTTGATTGCTTAATAGATCTTGATGGTTGAATGCTTGCTTGAAACTTGAAACTTGAAACCTACATCACAATGTTAGCTCCAAAACATGCATGAACACACATAAATCTTGACATCATGATATGATCTTGAATACTACAATAAATGATTGATAAATTTTCTCTCCAATGCTCTTGTAATGCTTGCATAAAGTGTGTTAGATTTGAATTGATAAAAAGACCTTGTATTTATAGGTGTTTCCTTAATTACTTGACAATTAAACACCATAAGCCGATGTTTGTAATTTGAATTTAGATCATTAAAATGCCACCAAAAACATATTAAAAAATGGGATCCAAGACTTAAGGGGAACCCATTCACCCTTGGACAAACAGGTCCTTGGCCCTAAACCTAGGACACACATTTTCCAAGATGTGTAATTGTGTAGGAATTGATTAAATATGGTTTCCCCTTTCAGAAAATAAAATTAATTAGGCTTGTGAATGCATAATTGGGCCAATTAAGGGCTTCATTAAGTCCAGTTAATTAAGGGGATGCAAACATAGTGTGAAAATGTAAAGGTGTACATTTTTCAACACTACATTGATCTTTTTGGAAGGCTATAATATTCATATTGTATTGCAACAAATATGTTACTAGAAACACATTTGTTATATGGTTTGGAGGATGAGTTTTTTACCCAAAAGATTTTTCCCCATGTATATCTTGTGTCACCTCTTTGTGTCCAGATATTTTCTTCCTTGTATCTTATTTTATTTTCTTCCCTGTCTCTTATTTTAGTTTATTTCTAAGTGTTGATTTACATATCATTATGCTACTAAAAATATTGTAGATCAAAATCTTGGTTAATATAGGAAATCTATGTCTCATGTTTTTTCTTTATAGGAATTGTTTATTTTCACTTGTATCCATATTTGTTTGCAAATATTTTTGTACTATGGGTACATGCATGGTATTTTCCTCACATACATTAGTTATTTAATCTAGGTCAATGTTCTTATCCCTTCTCCTTCTCACCCTACTGTTGGGTGAATACTTTGTAATCCCTTTACATATTATGAAATAGTGATTTCAGCCACAACTATGATGAGATAAATCTCTCCTCTCAGAAAGGGGAGGCTCCCTTCTTATTGCTCACTAGAATTAACTAGAAACTAAACTAAGATATATAAACATCATAATTATCCATGGGGGTGTCTCCATTAGCATATCCTCTTGTTTCAGGATAAGAGAAACAAATAACAATGATATTCTCCAATATAACTAGTTAGAACAATAATAACATATACTTGCTAGTATAATTGATGCGATGAAATAAAAGGATAGTCCATGACCTCTAGTGACTATTTCCAAAAGGAGAAATCCTTTGTCGATACAATCAAAGGATATAATAGCAACAAAGCAAGTAAGTGTTACTCGTCCTCCTGTATCTTCTTCAATGCCCAAGGCCAATACTTTGATTCTAAAGACCAATATTCCAATTGCTAAACCTACTAGTGAAATTACCCCATCCTCTTTGATGAGTTATTTTTAGGCTTTTGAAATAATTGACCATGCTAAGAAAACCAAGATTCAAATGTCTAAATTTGAATATCTAAAAGACAATCCTAATCAGTTTGATAGACTTGTCAAGTTTGTTAAGGATAAGGGAACCCATCCAAGTTGAGAATATTATCATGTCATACTAGTTGCTTCCAAGCCTACACCTCCTCAAAGCAACTTTGTATACACTCCATCATTTGTCCCCAAGAGGATAGACCTGTTTTTCATCTCATTATTAGTAAATGGTTATAAGCTGAGTAACTACGTAATTGATTTTGGAGCCTATAACAGTGTTATGCCTGCTAAAGTAGCTATTGCTTTGGGATTGAATCTTACAAAAAAAATTGGTCATTGCTTTTCGATGGAGAATAAACAAGTGCCTTTGTTTAGGAAAATCAAGGATGCACAGTTTGCCTTTGCTGCACCCAAAGAAGAAGATTAAGATGACAGTCTTGGTGGTAGATGTTCTTGTGTCATATGGTATTTTGCTAGGCCACAACTTCTGCAAGGATATAGGAAGTGAGCTAAATATGGATTGGTCAGAAGCAAGAATACCTATCAAGGGTGTGATGCAAAAACTATTTCTGAAATGGGAAGACAATTTTTCTATAACAAAATCAGAGGACCTGAAGGCTCATATTCTCTTTGAGTCTCCTAGGATGAGCTTTTACTTTTTTCAAACTGATGAAGTATCTAAATCTCTAGGTAAATATTCAAGCAAAGATCAGGAAACTGATGGCTCATCTTCCTCAAATTTAGAGTCTTCTTTAGATGTTGAAACTTCTTCAGATGAAGAAGTCATAGATTTTGAAACTATCAATTTAGTGGATCCAAATGATGTTTGGAATATTGAATTTGATGGCAATTGTTCGTGCACGAGATTGGGAGTAGGAATTGTTCTCATACCTCCTGAAGGAAATATCCTCCCTTTCTTTTTCAAAATGTAGTTTGATAATACTAATAACACTGTTGAATATCAAGCATTATTGTTAGGGATTGAGGTTACATGTAAGAAAGGAATAAAAAAAATTATACTCAAGGTGATGTTGAGTTAATGATTTTTCAAAAGAGGAATTGGTATCACACTAAAAATGAAAGGTTGTGGCATTACTACCATCGTGTATGGGACCCTGGCATAAGAAATTGTTTGATGCATCATGGGACAAAATGAGAGGACCTATCACAAGTTCACCAACATGTGGTGAAAACAATTTCTTTCTTGTGTATCAAGACAACACTATGTTTTCACTTCCACATAGAGGACAACATCTGAAGCACTTCACTCAATTAGGTGACAGATGATTTTTGTAAAATTTTGTATAGTCCTTGTGTCTTTTTATTTTTTAGTTTGTTTGAGTCCTTTTGTTTTTGTCACCTAACTCTATGACCAATGGATGGATGAAGGCACTTAGAGACTGGAATTCTTCCCCCTTTGATCGTTTCAAAGAATGACCAAAGGAAGCTCTCTAGCTAGAGCCAGCTATTATCCTCAAATTCAGTTTTGCTTGATTCATGGGATAACCCCTACAAAACTTGTTTATTTCATAACCCATGCACTCTAAGCACGTAAAACAAGGAAAATCTCAATTTTCCCTCGTGCATGGTCCTAAGTCTCGGAATGTCTTTCAAGTGTTAACCTCCATTAGTTTGTCAAAATTCATCCATTTTCTCAAGTTGTGAAAATCAATTACCAGGAGTTAGAACTTTTTTTATACTTGCAAGGTCAGGGTTTTTCCCTAACCCTGCATGTCAGGGTTGCAAAATGAAGTTATTTGTATGGTCGGGGTTTTTCCTCGACCCTGCAAGTTACTTAAGTTTCATTTGCATCGATGTCAAAAATGTCTGCTCCTAAAACTAGACTTCTCACATGAGTTGCATTTATTGTTGCTTTTATGTCTTTTCAAAATGATTTTTAATCAATTTTGTTTTGTTCTTCTCCTCATTTTATCCCCCTTTCTCCAAGTTTATGCTTAGGTTTTGCATTCTAATGGAATTTTGTTGTATTTAAATGGATTTTTTTAATTTTAAATTTATTATTTTTGTGTATTTGTCGATTTACCATATGTCCTACATGTTTTGCTACAAAACCTAGTTTGTTTACTTTTATTACGATTTGTTTTTCCTTGTATTCGGCTCTCATGCATTTTTTACATTTATTCGAGTTCATTCAAATTTACATGCAAATTCATGTCCCTGTGTAACATGAGTATAGTACCCCTACGCTACATAGGGAATTCCTTTGTGGTTTGTCTTGACTTAATCATCGTTGTGGTTGTGATATTTTTCATCGACTAAACGTGAATGAGGTTATTTACCTCTGCTATATACCAATACTATTTGTTTTCATTGATCGTGTTTGCAAAAATCAAACAAACATTTGTTGTTTGATCGATGGTTTCCACTGATCAAACACCAACAAGTTAATTCTTGTCATTTGCACTATCGGTAATTTCTACTAATGGCGCATGCAAAAACTAAAGCTCTAAATTGAAAACGTGGTGAAACGCTGTGCATAAACAACTCAAACAATGAACTTCCCAAGGTTGATTTGTATGGTCAAGGATTTTCCCTGACCCTACATAAAATGTTTAACCCCTCACTTGCAAATTCAGGGGTTTTCTCAATTTTTCAAAAACATTATAAAGTCCCTGCATTTGCACAATTAGGATTTTTTTTCTGATCGTGCAAATGAACACCATTGTACAATCTTGTCAAGTCAAGTTTTTTCCCCACTAGTGCAAGTTGTTTCGATGTAGCATGTAAAGTCGGTGAAAAAGTATGACTTAACAACAAATCAAGTTCTACCCTCTTTAACTTGTATAATTGGTATTTTTTTCCAAATTTATGACAAGTAAAGCAAACCTCTAATTTGCAAAATCGGTAATTTTTGCCAACTTTGCAACAAATCAAAGTTATTTGCACTTGCAATGTTGTTAAGTTTAATGACTTTGCAATTTTTTGTAAAACATCCACATTCACTTGCAGTTTCGCCATTTTGTAATGCTACTATAAATTTTACTCCATTCCACTTGCAACATCACTAAAATTTAGCACATATACACATATTTGCAGAATTTTCTTAACACTAGAAAATTTTACCTTTTTTCCAAGATGATCCAATGCGCTCTTTTTTTCACACCCATCGCGCTCAAACCCTACTTTACATGCAGTTGCTCCATTTTTCACAACCATCACATCCAAACTTTCCAAGCCCATGTAATGGCTCAAATTTACATCCAACATATAGTATCTCAAAAAATTTGAGCCATTACATCTGAAATGTAATACCCCATGCAAGAGCTTAGTTTTTCCCCACCTTTGCATTTGAATTGACAAAGCATATGCAAACGCTCAAAATTTTCCCTCCAGTGCATAAAACCCATTTTTCTCTAACACTGGAAAATATAAAAAATTTGCAGCTACTCTTACATGTCATTTTGATGTTTTGTGTTTGGATTCCTAAGTAGTTTTGATCAAATTATTGCATGTCACTAAGCAAGAAAGCTTTGAAATACAACCATAAAGTTCTTCACAATGCTTCAATTATTCAAGAGTATACATCAATGGTTCTAAAGGAATTTGAAGATGAAGCTTTTTCAATAGATTCAATAAACAAAATGAGTATTTTTAGTTTACTCAGGATAATTTGAAAATTGTTCCTGAAAGGCACTGGAAAGGTTCAACACCACCAAATGAGTCAATCTAAAGAATCCTCGCCATCTCCAAGTACACTCCAATGCTAGATAGTGATGAAGTGCACATCATCATGAAGATTTCATGGGGAAGGATGTTGAAGAAGGCTAAATCTTCCTTGTATTATTTTTTAGTATTCTCAAGCTTTTTATAGTTAGTTGAAGACAATTTACATTTCATTTGTCAAATTGTAAATACATGTAACAACAGGGAAGTCCTCCAATAATTTTGGACTCCAATGTTGAATAAGTCAAAATAGTTAAACTTTTCCTAGATTAGCTCTTAGCTCTCATCTATAAATAGGAGAGGGCTCATCTGTAATTTTTACCTTTAATCTATTGCAATGAAGTGTTTCCCAAATTGAGAATCAACTTTGAGAATTTGAGTTCAAATTGCAAGATCAATTCCAATTAATAAAGAAGGTGGATTTTGATATCAACCTTTGTGTTGAATCAAATTTGTATCATTAAAGATGTTCTTATGTCATTCTTATTGATTTATTTTGTGTTGATTGGATAAGCAGTGTTTCTTTATTATGGTTGAAGGACCTTCAAGATAAGTCATATAAACTTTGTGTTATATTGTTTACTTGAAGTTGTGTGTGTGTTGAAAGCATTTCTTGGTGGAGGATTATAAAGACTTTGATCTTGTAGTTATTCACTTCGTGTATATGAATCATGTTGGGAACTTGTAGAATTTGTGCTGCAATTTTCAATTACATTCTTTTGGATCATTGGTATTATTAGTTGACAGACTTTTGTGCTACAACTGGTGATACAGTTACTCTTGGAATCTTTCTGGAGGATAATTTTAAGACTTTGTGCTTGGGATTATTCACTCTGTGCATGAATATTTTTGTGAAGTGAGTTGAAAGACTTTGTACTCCAAATTATGTCATTGGTTACTATCAAACTCTCACTAAAGACAATGAAAATACTTTGTGCTTTCGTATGTTTTTTGGTTACTTTTATTCACTAGTACTAGCAAGGATCAATTATTATTGCTCTAACTAGTTGTATTTGAGAATATGATTGTTATTTGTTTCTCTTATCTTGAAACAAGAGGATATGCTAATGGAGACATCCCCATGGATAATTATAATGTATATATCTTAGTTTAGTTTCTAGTTAATTATAGTGAGCAATAAGAAGGGAGCCTCCCCTTTCTGAAGAGGAGATATTTATCTTATCATAGTTGTGGTTGAAATCACTATTTCGTAATTTGTAAAGGGATTACAAAATATTCACCCAACACCTACCAACCTAGAAAATTCCTCTTCCATTACCAATTTCACTAGTACCTTTTCCTCCTCATGTGTTCAATTCATCTCCTCCTACCCAACCTTCCTAGTCTCAATTATCTATGGTAATACATAATATCACTTCCCATATAATGTTCTTCTCCTCTAATATACAGTTTTTCATTCAACCTTTCAATTCCCCCAAAAATCACTTAGTCAGCATTCATTTCTATGACCCATTCCTAATCTATACTATTGTAACCTACTCCTCCCAACCAATTTCCCATTATATTCTTGTTCTATCCTCTAATCCCCTTCCTTTTATATATTACCATAATTAGGCCACATTTTCTCAATATCCTTTCAATACCACTTATGCATATTTCCTACCTCCACTCTCCATACCCATCCCATGATTTCCTAAACCTAAGTTATTATTTCTTCTATCTTAATTAATGTATTTTCTCTAATAGATGTATAACTCCTTTTCCACCTCCCCCTTCCTCTAATTCTCTCCTCATTCATCTTCCCAACCTGAGGTTATAATGAGTCGTCAACATAACTCTATTTCCATGGATATTATTTCTCATCCATTCCCCCCATGTTTGTATTCCCCAAAATTTGATATGTAAAATGTAAAAAGGGATCATATAATGCATCTATGGTAATATAATGTCATGTGCATTGATTTAATTTACAATGACCTCATCCTTGCAAAAAGTTCACTCACACTTTAAAGGAATATGTTTTAGAGTGGTTCTAATCCCTTCCCCATAGCTTCATTTAAACATTTAGTGAGCTCAACTTTATGTAGCAATTTTTAAGTTAACATTGACTTGAAGGTAAACTTCATATATCTAGTGAAACGAAAGAAATGCCTTGCCAAGTGAATGAATCAATTTTGTATTCACTTCTAATTCATCTAATCCAAGATGCCCTATCATCTCCCTAATGATGAGATTCATTAAATCTTCATGGAGAACCTACTAGTGCCTATATAAGACAAAAATTTAATCCACTACTATATTTATTTTTAAAATTATATTCCAATTTATAGGATTATAGAAAATTCAAACTCTTATCTTATCATCCTATCTCTTCTTTTACCGAAACTTTTTCTCTGCCTTCTTCTTCTTCTTCTTCTTCTTATCCTTCAAAATTCTTCAAAAATACATTAAATGAAAATAACTTCAATTTATTCAAACCTCAACCTAAACTATATGTGAGCCACATTATGTTATGTCATATTCTTCTCCTTTGGTAATATTCTTTCAAACCATAGAATACTTAACATTTCACTAGATTATAAAACTCTCTTCAATATATCCTTCAAAAAATATTTACTACAAACCTTCTTTTTTTTCCCCCATATACCCCTTGGATACCTCTTGCTATTTATGGGGGTATGAATCCAAGGACTTCTACTGGTACCACCATGTCCCTATATATGACACTAAAAAGTGTATGTTCCTACAACACTAGGCACATGATTTAAGTGATAACAACATTATACATGTTCAAGACCATAATGAAAATGGTATAAAAATTGTGCTTCCTCCAAATAAAATATCTTAATTTTTACCAACCCTTTACCTTGACATAATAAAGATAATCATGAAAAAATTATGGCAAATTCATTTTCTACTTGTCTTCTTAATTCTAATTCTTTTAAGAATTCTTCTCCCTCTCCTCCACCTCTACTTTCAATCATATAAATTATTTGTTTATATGGTTGGTCATATTGACATGAGTATTTCTTCTTCTTCCTTTCATCCTCCTATCATTATCCTTTCTCTTGTTAATATCCCTATGAATGGATACTATGGATTTATTTGCATTGAATACTCAATTATTCTCAATAACAATCATGTTATTCTGGTGCACCAATTTTTTTCTTTCAATGTACTAAATAAGAGCACACATACAATATCCATTACCATCAAGACTTATATAGATCTTCTAGTATATCATTAAAGTGTTAAAATGGTACTTTTGTTGAAATATAAGGGTTTTGTTCTTCCTATCAAGGTTGGTCCAAAGGAACTTGCTATTCTTTTCTATAGTATACCTATGTTGGAAAAATTTAGAATTATTTTAGGTAATCCTTTGGTTGACCAAGACCAACTTATACCTTCAATTATCCACTAATGTCTCAAATTCATATTTTATAATAAGGTGATCATTAGGTAACATCACAAATACTATCCCCTATCATAATAGGAAAAAAAATATTTAATATTTTATCACTAGGCCTATGGGCCCACCTTTTATGAAATAATAAATTATTTGATCTATATGAGTGTTTTTTATTATGGGAAAAATAGGTTTTAAAGGGACCCGAAACCCTTTACAAGTAGGTTTTAAAAGGACTTAAAACCCCATCAGTAGAATTCTGCAAATAAATAACACATAGACAAACAATAGACAAACATTAGCAGCCACCATAAGGATTCACTAGACAACCCATGTTGCAAAAAATAGGTTTTAAAGGGAACCTTAAACCATGTACAACTAGGTTTTCACAAGGACCTCAAACCCAAGAAACTAACAAAAATTGCCTAAGTCAATCAGGAAACAACACAACCAAGCTACAAAAAACCATTTGCTCCATAACAACAACACAGAGCCATAAAGAGGAGAGCAACAAGAGCTCCCTTTTAGAATAATCACTCTAGCCAAAATCCCTACCTCAAAAAGAGAGATACTAGGTAGAACTAAGAAAGAAGAAGAAAGAATCTCCTTAAAACACTTATCATTCCAACAAGCCATCTTAATCTCTACCTCTAAAGGAGAGAGCTCCCCTATAATGGAGAGGATGATATGAAAACCTTTTCCACCAAACCCTAAAAACTCTAATAGCCCCAAACTCTACCTTAATAGAAGTAGCTTCCACCTCAAAAGGAACAACAACCAAGGAAACCAGAAAAGGGGGATTCCTACCTAATCCACAACACCCAACTCCACCTCAATAGGATTAGACTTCACCTCTCTAGAAGAAATAGGTTGTAGGACTGAGGAGGAAACTAACACTCCAAAAAAAAAAGTGAACGTACCATCCCTTGGAAAACCCTACATTAGGAATTTTAAGAGGAACACGAAGAGAATCCTTGACAACATCCAAAAGGCCAACTTAAACATCTAGGTCTTTAAGAACAGCATGAACAATAACCCAGCCATCAGCCAAAAATCCATCAACAAAGAAGTGTAGAACCACCTTGTGAAAAACCACCTTATGTATACAACCTTCTAGATAAACAAAAAGGGAAATACCCCAGCTAATAAGGAAAGACCCTCAAGCAAAATAATACAGAATTGAATCTGTATGTAGAAAAAACTAGACCCCAAAGACATAAAGAATAAAACAAACCCATAGGAGTTCCAAAAAGCAAACATAATCCTCAACATGGAGGACCAAAAAGCTCCCACACAAGAAAAAATAGGACAAAAAAACTCTTATCATGTCCCACAAGACCATCAACCTCTTCCACAGAAAAAATGTTACAAACCACAAGAGGTCATGAGCATATTTCAAAAGTCACCACCAGTAGAAAACCCACACCACAAGAAAACCCATGCAATAGAAAGTTGATGCCAAAACAACAACAACAAATCTAACCATGACCCAATTGAAGAAGACCACACGTCTACCAGCACCTAGCAAAGAAACGACAAGGACACCAACACTGCACTATCCACCAAAAATAGACAAGGACCAAGCAACAAAAAATAGCCAACAAACTCCTTCAAAGACACCAACAGCAAATCATCCTCATCATCATCTACATCAAACCCTCCTTCATTCTCCTCGACTGAGGATTTCAAACTCCCACTTCCACTCTTCTTTTCGCTCTACCATTCCATTTCAAGAACATTTTAAAATTGAATGATATTAAGGGTATGATCCTTTTGGTTGTTAGCTCTACAAGCACGAAGCCCCTCTATATGAGTGTTAATAAGGGGAAAAAATGGAAAAAATATTTTATTGTTATCAATAACCTCATTTTTCCCTTATAAACCTCTTATTTCTAAGCTACGTCATCATGAGGGCCTTGAAATTTGTGTTACTTATCCATGCATGCCTAATATGGTTGTTTCACCCCATTATACACTCGATCTTTCTATTCAACCTCCTATACCTCCACCTTCTACCCTTCCACCCTTATTTCCCACACTTAACATTCCCCATTTTATTCCTTCGACTACCCATCAACACCATCCTCCTATTAAACCCAAAAATTATAAATAATTTTCTCCTATACCTAGGTTTACTTCTTTAGAACCCAAGCTCAAACTTATCATTCATATTGATATTTCTATTATGCTTGTAATCCATCTATTATCTCAAAACTCCTTTGTTTTTTGTGTGTATATTTTCTCTACTTTTAAGAACCTTGTTGCAAATCTTTCTACTTTCTCCACCATTATCACTTATCTCCCTACATTTATGGTTCTTGATATGCCTCTCCATTTTCCTAACATTAAATTATGTCACACTATTATCAACATTCCTTCTCTATATTTTATATTTAGCATTGGCATACTTTGCTCTTCTAATATTTATCTTTACCTTTTTCATTGTATTCTTACCTACTTTTCAAAGATATATCCTATACATTATGATGATGAATATTTCCTTATAGATGATCATTTATTCTATAATTGATAGACATTTTATTCTTTATGCTTCATATTCAAAAAAAATTCCTACTTTCTTATCCTTCTTTATAGATGATTCATGATACCCTTGTAGGTACATGAATACATATAGGCATGCATGCTATGTTTGTATTATGTGTTGTATATTTGTTCCTACTTATATATTTGTATATATTTTTAAAAATATATTTTTGATTCAAATTATTTTTTTTGTTTAATATCTATTTATTTTATGTGGATGCAAAAATTTGAATACTAGTGCCTCTCTCATATTGACCTAAAAATAGTTGGTAATAATTTGTTTCAAATTCAACTATTTGTTTATTAATTTTCATTTTTGATACTCTTCTATCTATTATTTGTACTCTTTTTTTTTTCTTTCTTCTTGGTATATTAGAGATGATGCAAATTAATCTAGTATTATCACCTTTTTCGTGTTGAGTAAAAATGGACAATGCCCATCCATCCTATTTATTGTATCTCACTTCTCTATTCTTACTTATTCTTTTATACTTCTTGTTGTACATGTAAGGGTAATGATGACAATACAAGAACACTTCTATTATATGATTGTAGTTTTCCTAACTCAATGCACATCTAGATATTTTTTTATCATTTTTTTCTTATCTACATGTGGATCTCCTTTTTCTCTTTTATAGTCAAATATGTTATTTTCTTATTCGTATTGCTTACTATTTTTCCAATTTTCTATATTACACTCATTTTGTTTCTCCTATGATATGCAATTTTTCTACTATGTTGGACACCTCTTTCTTACTAACATTTCTAACTTGTGTGTTCCTAGATGATGTTTTCCTTTGACTCATTTCTCCATTCATATGAAAACATGATTTTATTCCTTTGTCTTTATGTCCATATGACATGCTTACACTCCTCTAATTGTTGGCTTTCTCTATAGAACAATTTCTATATTCCTATTGTTATTCTATTATTTCTCATTATACTATTTTCCCACTCTATTATTCTCATTATACTATTTTCCTTTCTCTACATATGCTTCTTAAATTTATTAAATTTTCTAGCATATAATCAATTTAATGAGAACCTATACTCTTCTGCATTCTTTAACATGATTTCAATTTGGTTCCTAATCTAACTTTTATTGTCCCTACACTAGCTATTTTAGTCTCTACACTATGCTATTCAATTTATTAAAGGCTTGTCATAGTGCCTATTTCTATTTATAATTACTTTTGAGCTTGTCCTAGCTTCCTTTACACCTTATTTAATTTTTGGGTATGGCATAGCCCTCTTATTTTATTTCTATTCTATCTTTTCCTATGATCAAGTTCAATCTAAATCATGTGCAAATTTATAATCATATACATTCTTCTTACACTTTCCTTTCTCCTTTCTCCCAAATGGGTTCACTAAAAAAGTAGATGACAGATAATGTACAATTTTTATTTTCTATATACTTTATTTTATCACGATGAATAATAATGATTTTTCCTTATGTATGCCTTGTAGATGAGGAGTGCATGTTGGAAAGAATTAAAAAAAAATTGAGGGCATAATCCCATATATCTTTTATTGTATACTTACAATTTTTAAGTTATTATTTATGTTAATTTAATTTACCATATTTTAACACCTAATGGCACAAGCATGATAAAGTGGGGGAAATTTTTTAAGTAAAAAATTGTCTACTTTTTAATTTCTAATATATGTTGAGCACTTATTTAAGTTTCCACACCCTTAGAATGTTTTAGGATGCATTTAGTCAATTCCTTAACAAAAAAATCGTCACATATGGATATTCATGTTCAATACTTGCTCATGATCATTCCTCATACATTCTAAAACTTCTTGTATTTCTAGATGCTAATGAAATCACAATAGTGAACTACTCATAACCTTATTCATGGTAACATATATGCATTATAAAAAAAAATTAAATGATTAAAATTTGTTTCTTGTTACTTTTTTAACATTTTTTAATAACTAAAGACATGTAAATTTCATCAAAATGTTATTTCAAAACTCATAACTGACTTCTTACAAGATTATTAACTTCTTACAATTCAATCATCCATAGAAAATTTAAGAATTCCTTCCAACATTCAAATTTTAGTTTTTGGCTAGTAGTCTTGTGAGTTTTCCTAAAGCTTTATTTTTCTATAAACTCCTTGTAGCTTTTTGCCATAACCATTGTGTCTCCCATTATTTCATTCATCTCTAAAGCATGCGACCTTGCACCCATTCCCTTTGGAATATTGGAAATAGTTTTTACCCTTTATCTCCTTCCACATTCTAGGGTACAAAAATACTAGTAGAAACCTTTACTATTTGTCTCTTTAAATTACTTAAAATCACTAGCACCTTCACAACTAGGTCTACACACAACCAACATATGTATACTAATACATGGACATTGGAATAAACCAAATAGAGACCTAAATTAGTTAGGTTCTAACAATTCTATATTAGTTTTTTATTTTCCTCCCCATAAATATTATTTCAATATTTCTTTACAAGTATATTTGATCTAGAATTGCAAGCACAATGGTGACTAGAAAACTAACTCATAGAAACTACAAAAAATTGAAATATCTAAGCTCAAAGTGTAATCTCTATTGAAAAATTATGTTAACCACCACAAAATGATAATCTCTATTAGAAAATTATTATTATCGCCATATATCTCTATTTTTAAGTCTTGGGCTTAATTTTCTATTAACTTCCTAACCTCCTTTTTTGGGTCACTATTCCACTTTACTAGTTGCAAAAAAACTTTGGTGGTCTCCATCACAATGCAAAATTTTCCACTCAATATGAGATCAATAACTCTTATGTTTAACTTCTTAATTATTCTAGCACTTATGCCAACCATATTATTCTTAAACCACCAAATCGAGGATGCGTGTTCTACTCATATTTTATTGTCCTTTACTTTATCTATCTTCTTTTGGATAAAATCTAGCTCTAGTGTTCATTAACTACCATATCGTTTAATTTATAATAAATATTATTTTATTCATGTATGATTATTGGAGTAAATCAATATGTTCATAATGATATGTTCATCTCCTATGCTATTTCCTAATTTGTGTTTTTTTTTGTAAATTGTGATATCTATCTGTATAATTATTCATTTAATTAGATTAGGGTTTTTTATTTAATAGGCTAGTCAAATCATATTTTTATCAATTAGTCCTTTTCATAATAAAGGAACAGAACCCAAGCAACTTGGCTCTCTTTTGAGGACGTTAGCCAAGAATAATGCCTTTGTTGGTTTGTGTTCAAATATTTTGTAGAGGAAAGGTTGATCCAAGTTAATTTACTAATTAGTCTAGATTCCTTTTTCCACTAAAACATTTTGGTGAACCCAACACATCTTACACCTGCATATCTTCTTTATCTTTATTTTGTTTAATTAGTTGATTAATTCATTAGATAATTTTACATTTACAAAAGCATTATGTGTTTAGTTTAGAAAATAAAACACTTAAGCAAATTTTCTTTTCTTTTAGATTAGAAAACCAAAACTTAAACAAAATTTATTCTATCCCTAAATCAACATTTATCATCTTGTCATCACTTTTATTCTACTTCTCCTATCTCTCCTCTCTTTTATCTTCATCATCTTGGAGAAAGTAAGATTATTTGATCATGTTGAATCTCTTTCTACAAGATTTTCATGTGTTTGATGAGCCGTTTAGTAGTGATAATTTTGATATGTAGATGAAGCCCTTGATGACTTCATCTCGATGAAATCATTCTCTACAACTCCTAAAACATTTGTATATCAAAGATTAATTAACACAATTGAATCTATGAAACTAAAAGTTGTTATTCATCTTCGTTATGATGTTCCTCAACCATAAGCTAAAATTGTTCTTATTGTTCAAGGTGTTCTGAACCCACCTCGACCTCCTGGTTACATTCTAAAATTTACAAACCAACTTAATTAGAATAATAATCTTGATCAAAATGTGTCGTAGCGACCTCATTATCGTGTACTTGCTCACACATACAATACTCAAAACAACAAATAACCTAAACAAACACTTATTGTTCCCACTTCTATTCTGCATTCTCAACCTTTTCTTCCTCCAAAACCTTATCTTCGTCAACATGTTGGTAAATATTATGATCTTTTCGAGCAAGGATAACATAACTTAAAATGTGATTTGGAACAACAATACACATCTAAGCCTCAGCTCTGCTCTGCAACTTCTTGCCTAGCTATTTTTTGAATTTTCTCTTATTTTTGCTCTATCTTGTCTGATGGGCTGACTGGGCGGGGGGCCTAGTAAGGCTCCCCATTCCAAGAATTTTGTTCCCTTGTCCGACATTGGGCCTGCTTTTGCTGCTTCCAAAAATGTTGTTCCCCATGTTGGTTCCCCTTCTTGTACCTCTACCCCTTCTCCTGTGAGAACAGTTGGTACTTCTGGAAAGTTGCCTTTGTCCCCATCCTTTGGTTTGGAATCTTTTTTTATCTAAAGAAGAACCTACTTCTTTTGTGGATAAACTGGTGGGTGTCAGCTCGCCAACTATTGGAAGACTGAACA
This sequence comes from Sequoia sempervirens, assembly GCA_007258455.2. NCBI lineage: Eukaryota > Viridiplantae > Streptophyta > Pinopsida > Cupressales > Cupressaceae > Sequoia > Sequoia sempervirens. The sequence goes on along the minus strand of VDFB02012371.1, from coordinate 35,773 downwards.
CAAATTCTTCTTCATGTTCAGAAATAGGTAGGGAGATCGATGTTACTAAAGCATTGATGATTAAGGCTATGGATGGCCTCAAGTTTACATTGGTTGGAAAATTCTTGGTGTACCACTTGAACATTGAACAAGTAAAGCTTTGTGTTGCTTCTATTTAGAACTTGAAATGAAGTGTCTCTATTAGTGTCATGCCAAAAGGTTTTTTCCTTTTTTCCTTTGTTGTCTACAAGGATATGTTAAAGGTTCTAATGGGAGGCTTGTGGGCTTTAGATGTTGGATTAAAAAATTTCCTCTCATTGTGTAGATGGAAACCAAGATTTGACCCTTCTGCTGACTTGGGTGCTATGGCCTCTACGTGGGTACTCCTTCCTGGGCTACCTCTTAAGTTTTGGGAGTTCAACATCTTAAAATGGATAGTCAACTCCTTTGGAAGCCTCCTAATTGTTTACAAGGTTACCCAAGAAAAGTCTCTCTTAGTTTTTGCTCAGATTTACATTAACGTGGTTGTTAACACTATTCTTCCTACCTCAATGCTTTTGAAATCAAATTTTAGAAACTAGTCTTAGCCTCTAGCCTCTTGAGTATGAAAATGCAAGATAGTTTTGTCAGTCCTATAAGAAATTTTTCCACCTCATTGACTCCTATAATAAAATGCCTCAAGATGTATTTAAAGGTGACCATCAACCCTTAATTGAGCCCATGATTAAGGATTCCAATGTTGATACTGAAGCCCCCTTGAATAAGGAAGAAAATTTTAGGGGTGGTGTTGAATTCCTAAAAGTTTCTCCCCCTACAAAGGTTGAAATTTTCATGGATCAAGATGCTATTTTCAAGAGCCTTATGTTATTTCTCAAGTCATTGGACGTAAGCAAAGTGAGGAAAAAACTTCAGGGGATGGGAAAATACTAATCCTCGGTGTGAGAAAGGTTTGAAGACAAAGGTTGTTGAATCTAGATGAAAACTCTCATAAGGAGCTGGAAACGAACCAAAGGGTGGCCAATGCATTGGTTCCTAACAAGGTTGATAATGGAGAGAATGTTGAGGAAGGGGAAATTATGTCACATATTGCTAAGGATCCTTGTGCCCCTTCTCAATCCTTGGGGGACATTTCCTTTTTTTCTCAGAAGGGAGGAGGGAATCTTAAGGACTCATTGGTTATTTTAGGTTTTCCCACTTCTCCTTTGACAAAGAGGATGAAGAAGATTGGACACAAGCTACATGCAAGTCAAAAAAGAAAAATAAACTAGATGTAGGGGGAGGAAATAAAGTTGGAAGACCTCAAAAGGAATCTAGAAACAAAGACATGGTACATGATGTGGCTTCAGATAGACAAAAAACTTTGGACTCAATCATGGGTCTGAAGTCTAAAAAGAAGTAATGTTGATTGTTTTCATAATAGCTTCCAGGTGTTTCTATTATAGATTATCTATGAATATGAAGATTCTTTCCTAGAATATTAGGGGTCTTAATAGTCCTTATAAACAATTTTTGGTCAAAACATGTATTTTGGATAACAAAGTTGACATCTTGCTCCTTCAAGAAACTAAAAAGAAGAAAAGAGACCCTTAACAAGGTTGTTTTAAATATCTCGCCTAGTGCTAATTACTTTTGAGTGAAGCTGAAGGAGCTTCTGGGGGCATAGTTACTCTGTGGAATCCCTTGAAATTTAAAGGTTCTTTAGGATTCTCTAGAGAGAGTTGTCTCACGGTTTCCCTTGAAGACATGTCTTCTTCAGAAAAATGGAATTTAATTAATATTTATGCTCCCAATTCCTATCATGATAGACTGTAGTTATGGATTTTTGAATGATTTTATTGAGACTAGAAAGGAGGACTACCAGATGCTAGGAGGAGACTTCAAATTTTCGCTTTTACCCTCAGAAAAGTTGGGGGCACTTGATGACTACTCTTAAAGTATGATGGATTTGGTTGGGATTTTTAATTTTGTTGGGCTTTTTGATATCCCCCTTCTGGGCTCCCATTTCATATGGTCCAATACGAGGCTTGGTAATCAGTTGATTCAAGTGAAGTTGGATAGGTTCCTTGTCTCTACCAATTGGAATATTTCTCAACACCTTTCCCTCTCTGCCCTCCCTAGATCTAGTTCTAATCATAATGCCATTTTTCTTAAGAGAAATGTTGATCCTAATAAATGCCCTTTCCCTTTCAGATTTGAATTTGTGTGGACTCTCCATCCTAAATTTTCTGCCCTAATTGAGAATTGGTGGTCAGAACCCACAGTTGGCACCCCCATGTTTTGCCTAGTGGAGAAGCTGAGTAGAATTAAGAAAAGAGTGAAAGGATGGAACAAATTAACTTTTGGCAATATCTTTGATACCAAAAAAATCCTTGGGAGATAGCTTAAATGAAATCCAGGATAAGATGGAGTTTGGACTAGTGGATGAAGACATTTGCATTCAAGAGCATAACCTAAGAAGAACTCAATGGTTTAAGATCAACAAACAAGAGGAATTTTTTTGGAAACAAAAATCTCGAGTATAGTGGCCTTCCAAAGGAGACCAGAATACCAAATTCTTCCATCAGTCCATAATGAAACACAAAAGTAGGAACAAGATAAGACAACTTAAGAAAGTTGATGGCACTATGGCGACTACCGAAAGAGAAATTGTTGAGGAAGTTGTGAACTTCTACTCCTCCTTCTAGAATGAACCAAGGGATGCTAATCAAGTATTTAATGATATCCTTCAAATGATTCCTAAGGTTATTACTGATCAGGACCTAAAAGTTCTATCTAGAACTATTTCTCTCTAGGAGATTAAACATGTCTTTTCCTTTAGGGCTTACAAAGCCTTGGGGCCAAATTGGTTTCCTTCGACTTTTTTCCAGATATATTGGGATATTGTGAATACTAACCTATTAAATGAAGCTAGATATTTCTTTAGATCGAGAAGGCTTCTCAATCAAATGAATGCTATGTTCATTTCCTTGTCCCTAAAGAGGAATATGCTTCATCTATGCAAGACTTTAGACCCATTGGTCTGTGTAACACAGTGTATAAAATCTTCTCAAAGATAATTGTGTCAAGACTAAAAGTTGTTTTGAGTAAAATGATGCCCTGAAACCAACAAGGATTTGTTCAAGGAAGAAACATCTTAGATGTTGTCATAACCACCCATGAAATTCTCCACTCGATGGACCTAAGTAAAAATTCAGGGATGGCTCTGAAAATTGACATATCTAAGGCTTATGACAGAGTCTCTTAGCTATTCCTTTTTGTTGTTCTCAAAAAATTTGGGATTGATGGAAGATTCGTCAAATTTCTTACTGCATGTGTTACTACCCCAAAGTGTTCGGTTTTAGTGAATGGGGTCCCCCAAGGTTTCTTCTCATGTGGTCATGGCCTTAGACAAGGAGACCCTCTCTCCCCCTATCTGTTTATAATTTTTGTAGAGGTCCTTGGCATAAACATTCAAAAACTCATTGATTCTAAAGTGTTGAAAGGATTCAAGGCCACTTCGTCCCTCTCGCATGACTCTCATGAACAATTTTTTGATGATACCATTTTGTTTGGAGAAGCCTCGGTTGGTGAAGCCAACCACTAGAAATCTATATTAAATGACTATGCTTTTGCTTCAGGTCAATATATCAATTATAATAAGAGCAAGTTATACTTTTTCCATTCTGACCACATTGTGAAAGAGAGAGTGGTGTAGATTTTGGGCTGCCAAGAAGCTATTTTTCTTGCTACTTACCTCAGTCTTCCTCTTATCTCTAGAAAATTCAAAAATAATTATTAGATTCACTTAATTGAAAGAGTCCAAAAAGAGTTAGCTGGATGGAAAGGTAAAATCCTAAGCCAAGCAAAGAAGATCCAACTGCTTAAAGCTTCCCTTCAAAACATCCTAGTCTACTATTTGTCCTTGTTTAAAAACCCTACTTTTATTGTGAAAAAAATTGAACAAATCCAAAGAAGATTCATGTGGTCTGGCATTGAAGAAAAAAATAGATTGGCGTTTGTTGGATGGGAGAAAGTGTGTGCTCCAAAAAATGTTGGTGGACTAGGGATAAGGAGAATTAAACTATTCAACAAAGCTCTCACTGCAAAGATGGGGTGGAGCCTATTGGAAGGAACCAAGGACTAGGTTAAGATCATCTGAGCTAAATACCTCAAGAATAGAGAACCTAGTTATTTCCTTACTTCTTCTGATCTACCTTATGGATCTGTCTTTTGGAACCACCTTATCAAAACCAAAAGTGTGTTAAAATTGGGTGTGAGAAAGCATATTGGCTACGGTAAGGATATTGATTTATGGAAGGACCCTTGGATTTTTGAGCCCCCTCTCTCATCTTTAGATGTCCTCAACCCCTTGAAATAGAGTTTGACTAGAATTTATGGCAAAAAGGTGGTTGATTACATTAATTGGGATGTTGATGAACCGAAGTGGATTGAATTTAACAACCTACTTAGGAGTGCTAATTTGAGAGATCAAAGACAACAAAACTGGGAGCCTTCAGTGCAAAGGCTTGGCAGCCTCATAGGGGAGGCGAATTAGTTCTCTAAAGATAGGAAGGATGAATGGTTGTGGATTAAGAACCCTTCTAGCTACTTCTTGATCAAAAATTCCTATAAGGAATTAGAAAAACCTCTAATTGATTGTAGGAATCTTCATTGGGATGAGGTGTGGATAAAAAATATAACTCCTAAAGTCAATTATTTCTGGTGGGTAGCCTCTCATGGTAGAATCTTAATTATTGATAATCTTGTAAGAAGGGGGTTCCAGCTAGTTAATAGATGTGTCTTATGTAAGCAAGAAGAAGAGATTGTTATGCATCTATTCTTCCACTATATGTTCTCTATAGAAGTTTGTTCCTTCTTCCTCCCTTTGTTGCTCACAACATGGATCTTCCCTCCTACCATGAATTCATTTATAGGTAGTTGGTCTTTTAGCCCTTTCTCCCACAAGATAATTTTGGACCTCTATAACCAAGCCCCTCCTTTCATATCATGGGGGGATTGGAAAGAAAGAAACAATCAGATTTTTAGGGAAAATGAGAGAAACATCCATGAGTTATGTATGTCCATAAAGGCTCAAATACATGAAAATGTGCAAGTGGGGGGTACATCTATTCAAAAGTTATGCCCACTTATAAAGAAATAAGAATCAAGCAGCTATGGGGCATAAAGAAGGGTCTTACCAATATCAACTAGTCTACTTATCTCTTAAGGAAGACTATAGTGTGGACTCCTCCTAAGAGGGATTCGATAAAATGCAACTTCAACAAGTGTTCTAAAGGTAATCTTGGCCTTGCAGGGGCGAGGGGTTTATTGAGAAATCACCTTGGAGATTGTATAGTGGGATATGGGAAAAATGTGGGTATCTGCACCAACAACAAAGTTGAGGCCACAACAGTGTGGGGAGGAATTAAGATGCTAAGGGATTTTGGTTTTCAGAAGGTCATCCTAGAAGGAGACTCCAAACTTATAGTTGGCATATTGAAAGGTGGTACAACAGTTCCTTGGGAACTAAATGATATAATAGACAACTATAACGAACTTATGAATTTATTCACTCGCTACCATATCCAACACATGTACAGGGGAGGAAACCACATTGCTAACTATGCTACCAACAAGGCCCTCATGTGCAATAAGTGGACCCAGTGGGAGTTTTGCTAGTTTCCAACTACAATGAAAGATAAGATGTTAAAAGACAAATATGAAAATGTTTATAACTTATAAGGTTTTGATAAGAGGTTAGTATAGGGGGACATTTAGATTTGATGATGGAAGGGGCTCAAATATTAATGATGAAAATCTTGGTACGATAAGTATTAAAAAGATATCCTTAGGTGCAATAATTAATATCTCTATCATTCTCAAGAACTCCTAGGATCACATGGTTAATTACATTAGTAAGGCTTGTGTCATATCACAATATTTTGAGGTTCCAAAAGTCATTTCCCACCTATTAATCGAGGCTCATCTTGTAATGGGAAGTTTGGATATATTTATTATCAAAAAAGGTAATCATTTAAAAAAATTCTTGGGAATCGTGCTCGAGGTCTCTTCTATCTATTGATTCTTGTTAAACATTTCAAAAAGCTTTCATATTCAAAATTCTTTTAGTGGTGCTCTATGCAAGGCCAGTTGGAGAAGTGTGTCTAGGTATTGTGGTGGTATGAAGAAATGATTTTAGAAGAAAAGTTCAAAAAGCATATAGAGTTCCAAAATGGGAGGGCCAAGGAAACATACTGAACCTCCAAATTGTACTTCTCTCAAGCAAAATTCTGACCTCTGGAGGTTGTTTCGAAGGGCGGGAATGGTCTCCTTCTTCGAGGCTATGAAAGGCTACAACAAAATTTTGATGACCAAATTCACAAATTCTTGGAGAAAAGGGCAAGTGGCTATAGGGGCAGTTTGAAGTCTTTGCTTAGCTCATTGTAGAGGTGACAGGTCTAGCGAATGAGGGAAGAAAGGTTGCTAACAAAAGTGGATCCAACTATCAAATGTTTGTGAAGAATTTTATTCATGATGGAGAGAAGCTAACGTGGTTCCAGAACGGGTATGCCTAGCTTGAACTTTTGCCACCTTTTTCCTTGGTAAGTATGTTCGTAATGAGATATTTCACTTTAGAGGGAAGATACATGATAGTCCATGCTTATCATTTTCCCCTTCTTAACCATATCCACCATAATGACCGCATCAACCTGCCCTTCTATCTATTATCTTCCTTGCAATAAATATCAAGAATGGGGTGACTCCCCCATTGCACCAAGGTCTTATGCTAGCCCTCTACAAGTATTCCTTAGCTAACAACCCTCATGGAAACCTACTTGCTTTTAAGCAGGACATCTCTAATCAAAATTCCAATGTGGAATATGACCCCTTGGCTATTGCTCATCCTAATATGGAGCCTAACCCTAGGCCTCTACCTAAGATTATTGCTCCTAGGGAGAATTCCCTTGTGAATGTCACCCCCTTAGTTGCTCATAGTTTTAAACCCTCTACCCATGTTGCTAAGTTGGCTTATGTGAAAAAATATTTTGATTTTTATCTAATCAAGGCCACCTCGAAGAAGCGAAAACAATTGTCACTGCTCCTTGAACCCCCCAAGGCTAAAAATTTGAAAACAAACCAGAAAAAATAGAGTGTTGTAATTACCATTAATGAAGACCAAGAGGGGAATTAATGAGATGAATTGGAATAAGGGTAGTCGGGATTGATTATGGTGGCCGATGATCGATGCGTTTAGCTAAGGTTGCCTCAATGGAAAAAAAGGGAAAACAAAAGGCTACTGACCAAGATGAGTCGAAACAAATGGTGGTGGAAGAATTTGAACCACAAGTTGATGAGGAAAGTGAAGACTTCGAATTTGAAGAGAGTGCATATGAAATAGGAGAAGAAGATTCAGAGGAGGTAAAAGATGATAAGGAGGAGGATGAAAATGGGAGGGAAGAGAAAACTAGGGTTTCTATGAAGGAGGCCACTAAAATTGAGAACAAAGCCAATGCCTCTAATTCTCTTGAGGATACTAACATTGATTTTTTGAAAAGCAAGATAACTTTTATGTAGGTACAGATGGATAACATGGAGAAGGAAATCATCACCCTGATGAGGGTCACCAATGGACTCATGTGTTGTACCATGGTGGGTGTGGTATTAGTTCAAACAAAGATTAGGAAGGTGCTTAAGAAGATTGGGAAAAGTGAAGACAAGAAGGACTAGGAAGAAGAAGATGGCCCTGATTAGAGGGAGTTTGGGTCCCAAATCAACAAAAATTGGGAGTTGATTGGCAATGCTAAGTAATGGCATTGTTTCTCTTTTTAGTTATCCTTTTTCTTGGGTTATATGGCTGCTCTGAAACTATTGATACTTAGTTTTATTATCTTGGACTGCTATTTCATTGTAGCTATGTTATGGTTATGTACCTGTTGGACTTTGGTTAATCTTATAAATGGTCTACGTACTATTTTGTGGATTAATATGAGGATTTTTTTTCAATTATACTGTTAATGGTTTTGTGGTTGTAATTTTGGGTACTTGGCCTACAAGCCATTTTGGGCTCTAGTTTGTTTTGTTTTTTGTTGTTTTCTAGTGGTGGTTGGTGTTGTTTTTCCCATCTTGTTTCTTTGTTTGTTGTTCTAGCTTTGTAACCATGGGATCAAGGCCCTTTCCCTGCTTAATCAAAAAAATTGTGCTAATCTTGCAAAGATCTCACTCTGGGAATTGATACAAACTTTACCTTCATACCACAGGATGCTCCAAGAGGGCTTATGGAAGATAGTTGCACCACCTTCTGTTAGACTGAATAATGTAGTAGTCTTGTTAGATTGTATGTATATGAAAAATTTAGATATTATATTCCACCAACATGAGAAACCTTCTCTTGAGATCCAGTGACAACAAGATCCTCTCATGATTCTAGTCATTATTAATCGAAACAGAATAAAGTCTACTTTAATTGATAATAGACCAGGCCTTAATATTTATAACATTGACCTGTTAGATAAGATCAATGTAGATACATCTCTCTTAAAACTTGATACTCTTTTTATTTGTGGCTTTGATAATGTTGGTAGACAATCATTAGGTACAATAACACTACCAGTTGAGGTACCTTAGGACCTATTACTTTTCCTACCCTTATCCATGTCATTCTTCTCTTTCATACAATCTTCTTCTTGGTAGATTATGGATTCATTCCATGGGGGCATCTCACCTAAGTTATTCACTACATACGATGAGGTTTATCTACAATAACAAGCTCTACATTATTGAGGATGATCTAAACCTATAAAATTGCTTATAAGAATAATTCGGATATCAACCTCATGTTTATAAATCTCTTAGCACTTCGATTCTATCTTCAACAAAAAGTTGACTCACTACTTTTCAGTGATAATAAAACGGTTGATCAAGATTGTAAATAACCTATGAGTACACTCTTTAGTGATGATTGGGGTTTGTTAGATTTTACACCTTCCTTTATTGGAGAATATAAAATCTCATCATCAAAGCTTGAGACCTTAAAGGTTTTTTTGGTGGCATCTACACAATATTTTCCTTCTAGAAAATCTAAGCTCAATATTCCAACTTGTTCTACTTCAACATTTTTTGTTGATTATACGTCTATTATTGATTATGCCACTAATGGTGACTCACCATCTCCAATGAAAATGACATCCCATTATGGTCGTGGTTTTTAGTCTTGTCTCAGATTGGGCACAAAGATAATGATTATGATTTACACAACTAGGTTATCAAGATTCCCTTAGAGCCTAATCCACATGATTCCTCAACTAGTCTTGGTTACCACCCCTTGAAGCCCACTAAATCCTCTCTTTGAGCCTATATATATATGTAAATATGATATCCACATCTCAAAATTCTTCTACATTATCACTTAATATAATATATCGTGATATGACAAACACAAGTTCCAATTCTAGCACACCTTCTTTTGATATTTTCTCGATAGATGAGTCACTAGTTGAATTCTTGAGAGTGTATGAGCACTTTCCCTAATATCATAATGATCACAGATTCCCTTATTCTTTAAATATTGAGGTATATTTTGGGAAAGATACTTGTTTATCAGATGAAACCTCAATTTCTCAATAGACACCTTAGGAATTCCCTCATCCATTAAATATCCCAGAGCATAGTACTCTCCTTGTTGCAGATATTGTCAATGTCTTGATGGACCTAGGTAACTCTGACAAAGTTATCCCAATCAAAAAGTGCCTAGATTCTTATGAACATCATGAAAATTCTGCTCTTTTGCATGATTTTTTGATCTCTTCACTTGGTTATATTCAGATATGTTTAATATCGATCCATAGATTGTGATGCATAATATCGTATTAAATTTCAATGCCAAACCCATAATACAAAAGATCTGAAATAAGAATCCCAAAGTGGTTTTATTAGCTACGACTAAGATTGAGAAGCTTCTACAAGCTAGCTTTATCCACCCTATTTCCTATTCACCTTGGGTATCAAATATTGTCACTGTCACTAAACCCAACAACCATATTTGAATGTGAACTAATTTTTATGATCTAAATAAAGTTCTTTAAAAGATGATTTTCCTCTTCCTAACATTGACATGATTTTTTATTCCACTTTTGGCCATGCCTTATTCTCCTTTATGGATGAATTATTTGGAATAACTAAATTTTTATTAATCTTCAAGATTAATATAAAATAAATTTTATTACACCTTGGGGAACACTTTGTTGGATGGTCATTCCTTTTGTACTAAAGAACACTAGTGCAACATACCAACATGTTATGACCCTCATCTTTCATGACTTCATTCACAACATTTATGAGGAATATGTCATTGACATTCTGGCCAAGTTTTTCTCACGTCAAGAGATCACATCAAAATCCTCCATCAAACCTTTGAATACATTCATAAATACAACATGCACTTCAATCCCTGTAAATACATCTTTGGTGAACTGATAATGGCAAGCTATTGGGGTTCATTATATCACATTGTGGTATTGAGGTGGAAACAAATAAAATTGATACTATATTCAACATGCCACCTTCGAAAAACATTTCTCAACTTTGTTGTTTACAAGGAAATAGTTGAGCTATTCATTAGTTTGTCTTACAACTAGCAGATTGGACTCTCCCTTTCACTCAACTTCTTAAGAAGGATTCTCATTTCAATTGGAATGCGGATTTTCAAAAGGATTTTGATGATCTAAAACAATATTTGGATAGTCCTCCTATCTTACAATCAATTGTCTTGGGATGTCCTTTCCTTCTTTACACTTTTGCTTCATTTAATGCTCTTTCAATGTTATTGGCACAACATGATGAAAATGGTAAAGAGCGTACTGTATACTATATCAATTGCACTTTGCTCGATTATGAAGTTTAATATTCTACATTTGAGAAATAATTTTTGGCTCTTATATTTACAACGCATAAGTTGAGACCCTTTTTCTTAACACTAAAATGCATGTCATTGTAGAATTTGATTGATTGAAACATCTCTTTTTTAAAACTAATATTTCAGGACATCTTGCTAAGTGGGTGATGTTAATAAAATTTGATCTTAAATTTGTCTCTCAAAAGGAAATTAAAGGTCAAGTTTTGACATACCACTTAGCTAATGCTCATTCACCACTTTCTCTTCCAAATTAAGACTAGTTCATGTTCGATCATGTCCTTCCCTTGGATATTGATTAGAGATGAGATTTGTTCTTTGATAGTTCTTGATGTTGAACTAGATCTAGTGCTGGTTTTATATTAATATCCCTTTCAAGAAAGTATATTCCACTATCTTGTCATCTCATTTTTTTATGTAATAACATTGCAGAGTATGAAGTCCTTATTGCTGGCCTATGTGCTACATTGTCTCTTAATACTCAATATCTTTGTATATTTGGTGATTCATAGCTAATTATAAGGAAAATCATTGGATCTTATCAAGAGAAACAAGATAAGTTATCTCAGTATCATGACTTGGCTTTATCATTGTTGAAGATTTTCGCTTCTTTTACTATCGACGCGATTCTATGGAAAGATAATCGGCATGCAAATGCAATGGCAAGTGTTTCCTCCCTTATATCACTTGATGATTCATCCATGGATTTTCAATTTATTATTCACACCATATATTCTTAAAAATTCTTTGGAGATTGATTGATGTTACAACATTGATTCAAATTAATGGTACTCCCCAATATTCCAATATTTGTGTGATAATACCTTTCGTAATCCTTCATCTAAAAATTCTCAAGCTCACATTCGTAATGTTGTGACATGTTACATCATGTTATCTAATATCCTCTATTGCAAATGATACAATGGTCTCCTTCTTCATTGTCTCAAAAAATTAGAGATTCCCATTGCCCTTGAGGAGGTCCATTCAAGTGCCTGGGGGCATTTTGGCAGTCAATCTTTGGCTCAAAAGTTGCTTCATATGGGTTACTATTGACAAAGTATGGAACAAGATTCTTTCACCTTCATCAAAAAGTGCCCTTAATGTCAATAACATAACAATTTTATTTGAGCTCCTACCTAGGAACTCGGTGCCCAAGTGTCCCCTTGGCCATTTTTTGTGTGGGCTTTGATCTTATTAGAAAAAATCATCCTCCTTCTCAAGGCCATTCTTTTATTATCACAACTATCGATTACCTCATGAAATGGGTTGAAGTAGTTCCACTTAGATCCATGACTACTAAAGTGATATGCTATTTTCTTCTCGATAATAACACTTCTCGAATTGGTCTTCCTTCTACTTTGATTTTCAATAATGGTTCATCATTTAAGAATAAATATGCAAGAAATTTCCTCAAGAAAATTCATATTCACATCGCTTCTCCATGACATACTATCCTCAATCAAATGGTCAAGCAAAAGCTTCTAATGAAACAATCAAGCAAATCCTTCAAATGATTGTTACTAAACATGACAAGGATTAACACACTCAACTTTCTTATACATTATGGTCTTTCTAAACAAGTGTTTGTATGACTATGAGTACAACCCCATACAAAATTATGTATTGTGTTGATGCAATCACGCCCTTGGATTTAGAGATTCCTTCATTACAAATTTCTCTCAATGACATTCTTGATGATACTCCTTACACGAAACAATGACTTCAAAAACTTGAGATGCTTGATGAATAGCGTATACACACTCTCAAACATCTCCAAGCTTATCAAAATAACATTCAACATAATTACAATGAGCATGTCATTCATCGTTCATTTGTAGTTAGTGACTTGGTTCTCTACAAAAATTAATGCAATGTGAATGCTACTCCAGGTGAAAAAGGGAAATTTAGCTTGAACTAGTTAGGACCTTACGTCATCATCAAATTATATGGATTAGGTGCATATATATTATCTACAATGAATGATACACCTCTCAAAGAACCTATTAATGCTATGCACCTATGCAATTTTTATGCTTAATTCCCTTTCTTTCATTTCATTTCTGAAGGGTATGTTGGCATTTCTTCAAAGAATTTTATGTTAGATGGTTAATATTCTTATATATTTAGTATACATTTCTTCATTCATGACAAACATATGGGTGTCTTGAATTATGCAAGTAGTTTTCATAGTAGTGAGAATTATTTTTTGTTAGCATACAATTCAGTAAAATGTGTACCATGTTAATTAGATCATTATTGCATTTAATTAAACAATGTTATTATGTTTTTCAGTTAGATCACAAGAGTATTTAGTTCAACATATGCACACACTATACAATCATTTGTTATATTTAATGAAGCAATTTTAGTAAGTTGTTTAATTATATCACACAATTCATCTGATTTAACATATCACCAATACACTTATTAATTAGATCATTGTCGTATTTATTAAACAATCTCATGAGGTTTTTTAATTAAATCATAATTATATTTAAATTAACCATACATGTCAATTACCACATTTAATTAGACATTTGTTGCATTTAATTATACAATATATTACATTGTTTCAACTAGATCACAAATAACTTCTAATTAAATCATCTCATAACACAAATATCCATCCAAACCCCAAAAAAATCATATATATACAAATGTCTTGATACGTGATATACAAAAAAAAACCACCTCGATAAAATGTGGTGTGTCATAATGCTACAATAGTATATAATAAGTCTCACCACTATATAGGACTATGGCTACCAGACCACTCAAGCCTCAGTAGTGGCTAAGAAATAGATGGCTATCATTGTGAGGTTGTAGACTGAGTGGCTCCTAGATCCACTCCATGCCTATAGACCCCTTACCTCGCTACTCTAGTTGCTTGAAGGTCCATCAGAGCTTGATATTTTTGACTTGTGACCCTATTGAGCTCCTCCAACCCCTCCTTGTATGCTATTCTTAGCCATGCCATGGGATCAAAGATGCCCATGTGTCATCTCTCAATCTACTAGGGCCTGTAATTGGCCTACACCAATTGTCGGATATGCACGGTGGGGAACATCTCTACTATGACTCTACCTATAAATTCAAGTCATGTCTGTGTGACCAACTTCAAAAGGAAAAAAAACATCATATCAGGCATCTCATAATATATATCAAAATTGAAATTAAATACATCTAGTATTCTACTTGATCAAAAATCAAAATGTAATATAAACCTCTCACCTACATCACCAACCCATCCATAGCGATCCACTAGGGTGGCGATCACAACTGTGTATGTAGTTGCTTGCAATGCTTGGGAAATTATAGTGACAACTACACTCATCTCCACATGCTCATGTTGACTCAACACTCCAACTATGATAGGTAGTGATTATGATACACAATGTCAAGAACTAGACCTCTCCTTAAGGGTATCATTGTCTCCCTGCCCTTGTCTCCATCTTGCTACTAGTGGCAAATCCTCATCGACATCCTCATCATCTCCCTCCTCCTCCTCCTCTAAATCATCTCCTTGATGTTCCCATGACCTAGGATCACTAGAGGGGTCATCTGTGGGAAACATGGGAGCATGTCAAGTGGTGCTCCACCACATCATGTATGTTGGGCTTATGCCCACATCATCGACACCAAACAGGAGGGTTGCATCCTGCTCATCATCAAAGTCACTTAATGTGACATCTATAGTGGTAGGTTGAGCCATGTCCCCAGGTCCCATTGTGCTACATGTCGAGCATATGTAGGTTGACCACATAATGGAAACTCCTTGCATGTGAAAAACTATCTTACCTATTCATAGTAGAATGACATGATAGTGTGCTCTAGGTGACTAACAAAGAGCCAATTCCACTACATCCTCACCATTTGTTGATTCTAGCTCACCTAATGCCTCAAATCCTTGTATGGCTTTCATCGAATGTTTGTAGGCTGTAATATGTCAACTATGACCTGCCAATACAATAAGTCACCAGAATTCTATGACATCTGCGTGTGCCTATGAGCATGTTTAGACTGGCTCCACTAGAAATCCCTTTGGCTACATGCACATAATGTGCTCAAATTCCCACACTTGAAGTGTGCAGGTCATCAAGCTATGTGCCTCATAGTGCACATAGTGCCCTAGATCATGATACAAATACACTAACATGCTTTGTACCTAGGAAAAAATAGTCCTCTAGCTCCCCATCACTTGAATGGTATGAACAAGGCCCCCATGGAGGTGTGAACCTTGTCCATCTAACACTACTATGAGAGTAATGGTCACGACCATGATGTGATGTATGACTGGTGTGATCATGGAATCGTGTAGCAATCATCACATGTAGATGTGCTTGATGGTGTCCTTTGGCATGGCACGGTCGAGACAGTCCAACAACTAGTGCTCCTCAATCTTCATGACCTCACCTTGACGGGTAGTCGTAGGATCTGATACACATCCTCTAATGTGATTGTCATCTCCCCCATTGGAATATGGAAAGTGGAGGTGTTTGCATCCCACTGCTCCATGAGAGCCATCAACATCATCATGAAATCTCACCGTGGATATAATATATACCAACCATAACCCATTATCTTTGAGATGTCCCAACTCTATGACAATCAATGTCTATGCATGGCCACACAAAAATGTATATAGGTGTCCACCTCCATCTCTAGAGGAACCTACAATTACATCAAATATAATGTAATTAGTTCCTCCTTACCATGAAATCAAAATTAAAATTAGATCCTAATTTTTATCCAAAAACTAAGGACACTAGCATGTCCCTAGGAGCCTAATGCCTATTTCAGACATTGGTGCATCCTTTGGTCCCTAGCACATCACGTGGATGCTAGTTCCCTTATTGGAAACCATTTCCCATATAGGATGATAGTTCTCTATGAGGTTATTTAAAAAAAAAAATGAGCACAAAATGATGGTATTTAATGTAAAAATTCAAAATCAAGACCTACCTCATGGCCTTGGCCGCCTTGTGAGATGCAATCCCTCAATGCATGCAGCTTGGGTGGTTGGTATGGTTGTCTATGTAGCATATTCTCTTATGTGATTGTGTGGACCTCTTCAAATTCTCAAAAATAAAAAAATTCAAATAGTACAAAATTAAAATGTTTTTATTATTTATAGTAAAAATAAAATCTAGAATTTTTAAAAAATTCACCATACATTCATGCACTCTTCATTCAAACCTTCATAACTTGGGTCTACGAACTCAAATTTTTGTGTTGTTGGAATCTTGGTTCTCCCCTCTTTTCTCTCAAATTTTTTTGATCTCGGTGTTATTTTATCAAATGACCCTACCAAAGACATTTTCAACAATTTTCTAGAAATTCATAGTGGAAAGATCATTGCCTTGTTTCTACGTTCATAAAAGCAAGTAGAAACAAGGGCATATATCTACCCTTGAGTTTTCCTTGGATCACATTCTCATTCTCTTTGGAAAAAATTTCAGACTAAGGCATTTTTTGGCTTGCATGATGATTTTGGTTTTCTAACAAAGTGGTTTTGCAAGATGTGGTCCCTAACACTATGGCACTGCAAGTCCCTACACTAGGGGCTTTGTTCTCTTTCTTGGAAACACACTACATACTATATAGTATCCTTTACATGCATATTTACTTTCAATATTTACTTTCATGTACTTTAGCTTGCATATGCACTTATTGTCATACACCTACTAAAGTGGGGGCTAACTATAGCATCGTAAATTGTGCTCTCTAATGGCACAAGCACAATCTCATGCCCTATTTGGCACTTTATTTAGTTTTCATTCTTGTCATCCATTTTAGGATCATTTCCAGCCTTGGCCTTACCTCCAAATCAAGAGATATGTTGGATGCTACCCTAAAATCCTTACCGATGATTCTATGCCCAAAATTTTAGTCATCACTAAAATTGGAGTTATGTCCTAAGTTAGAATACCTTTTATTAGCTAATATTGTATGGATGCATGTGTGGCACATGGACTCTAGTGTGGTGTGCTAGTTTCCCACTCATACGCATGAAAAGACAAGACACTTTTAAGAGTGGGCCTTTTTCTTGAGTGATGTGACCTCAATTTTGACTTTCTACTACATGCTAAAATGGTTCCTAAATTCAAATTTGACATTTCGACCTACACCTAAGGTCACTCTCTTGCTCCCTATTTAAACATGGAGTTTTTTATTATCAAGCAATAGATAATATGAATACTATGACAAAGCCCTATCAGAATAAACATTTAACTCTACAATTTAAAACAATATTTACTATCATTTTCTCTCTTACTACTTTGGTTTTAACCTTCACGAGTTTTATATAATGGTTAGGATCATTGACTAATGATTAGCTTATACCTCTTCATCGTGATTGGGTATGGTTTTAGCTAGTTCTCACCTTCAAGCTTTGACCACTTTGCTTCATTGAGTTGAAGCGATTTGGGTAAGTGCAAGAAGTTGGGTCCATGAAGAGGGGAAATTTTGACCAAAAAATGTCTAAAGGAATGAGTACCCATTTTTAAGAAAATGGAATGTACTTGTTTAGGAATAGGAAACTAAGCCTTGGATCAAGAACTCGTTCGTAAACAGGTACTTGTTCTAAAAATAGAATGGGTACCCACTTTAAATGGGTACTCGTTCTATTTTTAAAACAGGTACTCATTTTAAAGCGGGTACCCATTCTAAAAAAAATTGAAATTCCAAGCCACTTTTTACTTGGTTTTTAGGATCAGGAAAGGTTTGGCAACCTGACCCTTAGCCTTTGACTTGGAACTAAAAAATTAAGGCAGATTCAAGAGAAATGTCCAACTTTGGCAATATAGCTAATGGACTTTTTTTTCAGAATTAATCTATGAAATTAAAACCCATTATAGATCACAATGTCTAATTTTCAAACATATCATTTTTTTAAGATTTGATTATTTTTTCTATTTTTAATTAATTTCTAAGCAAATTGGTTCATAAACTTGAAATATCAGGCTTTTTGTTTCCTAATAGCTTTTTATCTATTAATTTTTTCATAAAAAAACTATATGACATCAATTTTTAGACAATTTTCTACACAATGAAAAAAATTCAAAAAATGTTTAGTTTAGGTCCAATTATGTTGTTCGTACACGTTGATTTTTAAAAACAATAATTAGGGCCAATAAAAATTCAATAAAAAAAACAATTTGGAAAAAAAATACCAAAAAAATTCTCATCAATCTTCATGTTGTTACATATCTTTCCCCAAAAGGAATTAAAAATACTTTTATTTAGGTCAAAAAGTGGTGTCCGTACACATGCATGGTATGGTAAAAAGAGTGACTTTTAAAAATTATTTTTTATACAATGGCCATTAAAATTTAATTTGTATCATCTAGGTTTTAGAAAAAATTACATATTCAAAAACTAGATTCAAAATACTAAATTTCATATTACTAACTTTTTTTAAGATTCAATGTATAAGTGCTTCAAATTCTTAGTCCAAGTGTGACAAATTCTAAAAAACAATAAAAACACTTCCACTTTTCAAGCTTTTTGTGGACCCAACTTCTTGCATCATCCAATTTGTTTCCCTTGAGTATTGTATTTCTCTTGGATTGAATCTTGCATTATCCTGTTTGAGGCATATAGAAATCCACTCTAACACACTTGAGTAGGGTTTTGATTATTGTTTTGTTTGTCATTGTTTGTCACAATCTTAGACCAACTTAACATTTAGAGCACACACTATTACTTTCCATCAATTGGGCTATTTGTGGAGGTAGGAATACCAAAATAGGGGGTTGAGTGAGGCACAATCCTATATAGAGTTGCAACCCTTTTCCCCCTTTTAATTTATGCAAATTCAAATCTGGGATGAAAAATATCAAGAATTGATAGAGGATATTAGCAAAAAAAAATTAGATTGATACCTAATCCATACAATGCAATCAAGATTTCAGCATGATGTACTGTCATCTATGCAACATGTCCATATCTTGAATAATGTCTTTCGGTTTTTGAAGACAAGTTCCTCTCTATTTTCTCTTTCTTGATTCATTTTTATTTTCTATAAATTATGATATCTATTTGTATAATTATTCATTTAATTATATTATGGTTTGCATTTCATAGGCTAATCAAATCATATTTTTATCAATCAGTCCTCTTCGCAACAAAGAAAGAAAACCCATACAACGTGACTCTCTTTTGAAGACGTTAGCCAAGCATAATGCCTTTGTTGGTTTGTGTTCGAAAGTTTTTTGAAGGAAAGGTTGATCCAAGTTAATTTACCAATTGGTCTAGATTCCTTTTTCCACTCAAATAGTATGAAGATGAAAAAAACATTCATATATAACTATAACTATAACTATAACTATATATGTGTGTGTGTGTGTGTGTGTGTGTTTAATTGTATATTTACATACATATACATACATACATACACACATATAAAGGTATGAATATATCGATATAGACTCAAAGACAATTATGAATAAAACTAAAGGAAAATGTTTTAATAAGTACCAAACGTATACCTTGTTTATTGAATGAAAACTTGGATTAGACTTTAGTCTCAAATTGTCTAGAATGATTTTAATATTTGATTGATATTATTGATAGTAAACTATATTATTATATGGGTAAGCGAAACTACGATTAGTGCCTATTTTGGATATGTTCGATTTTTTTGAGGCTTATTTATGATAGATGGTAGAATTATAAAAAATATCAATTGAGATTAAAAAATTATTATTTTGACTTTATGCTAGAAATGAATTATAGTACACAACAATACTCAATATTATTTAGTTAGAACCCTATCACACACTTTCTTAGGTGATATTAGTTGACATTAACCTTTAATTATGTTGACGAGCATGCAATAGGAGGATCTTCTTCAATGTGAATATGCATATACTTTTTTATTTATACCATTTTGTGAGCTTGAATGTGGAATTGTAATTCTTGATAACCAATTTGACATAAAGGCATGTAAATATATGACACACATTTCCATCATGGAATATATTTATTTTAATTATTAAATATTTGCAAAGTAATGCAAAATCACTACTTGCATTGTCGGTTCACTATGTCTATTTATTACAAATTAGTCATATGGGTCACACTTAGCTAGAGGGAATCTAGAGTTTTATGACAAATTGTTTGTATTTAGACACAACACTAGTTCTTAGATGGCATGATGACCTTGATGATTTCCTTGATTTGCCACCCTCATGAAGGGTACGACCACTTCTTAATGGTATGTGTGAAAGGGATTTCTAGTCTATAGTTGGAGGAAAAGTGCTTGGGTGATGCTCTCCCTCTTATAGTTGAGAATTTACAAAGACTTGGTTAATAAGAGATATTGTCTAAATTTCACATCACATTATTATATTGAATATTTATATTTTATGCCATAATTATGATACTTGTAATATGTACTTATATATTTAATTATTGAGAAATGCTTTGAAAGATGCAACACTTAATGAAAAAAGTATGTTCAATTGATGCAATGAATTGTTTAATATGTTAAATTTTTTATTCATTTTTTAAAAAAAAAATTAATGTGTCTAATCATGTATTTATATAAAAGAAATGATGGTGTTGTTAAAGAAATTTTGTGATGTTAGTGCAAGGGAAAGATAACCTGTATGATTTCGAGATACAATCCCCTTGTGGTGTGATGAAGAGGATTCCTACTCCCGAACCATGTTGTGTGTATGATACGTCAAAATACACCTTCCAATGGTCTACGACATTTAGGTTGAAGATTGTCTCATCTAGAAACTCTGATACTAATGGGTTTTCTGCATATATGGGAGCTTCGGCTAATTGATCTGCAATTGCTTGTCCTTTGATAGCTTTTTGTTCTACATATTCAATGTCATACTCTATCATTATCATCACCCACTTGGTCATTTGTCCTATTAGAGTTGCTTTGGGTAAGAGATACTTGAGGGGATCAATCTTGGTGACGAGTTTAATTTGATGAGCCAACATGTAGTGTTTGAATTTTTACGAGGAAGGCTTTCTCAATGAATGTGTAGTTTAGCTCATGTCCCACCAAGGTTCTACTGATGTAGTAGATAGCACTTGCTTTCCCCGTTTCATCATGTTGAGCTAGAAGAGCACCAAGAGCTGTCATCGTAACTTAAATGTAAAGGATTAATGGTTTTTTCTGGATTGGTGGGATGAGGACTGGTGGTGTTAGCAAGTATTCCTTGATTTGATTAAATTCCTTATCACATTTCTCATCCCACTTGTAGGTTACCCCCTTGTGGAGTAAATGGGAATAAAGGATAGTTTTATCGACCAAATGTGTTATAAATATTCTGATTGATTGAAGTCTTCCCTGTAGACCTCTTAGCTATTTTAGTGTATGTGGTGCTTCCATGTCAAGGATTTCCTTGACTTTCACTGGATCTATTTCGATTCCTCTCATTGACACAATATATCCCAACAACTTTCCTAAAGTTATGCCAAAGACATATTTTTTGGGATTAAGTCATACCTTATATTCTTCTAGTTTGTCGAAGATTGGGCCCAGTGTTGATATATGGTCTTGAAATTTCCTTGATTTGGCTAGTATGTTGTCCACATAGTCCTATACAAATTTATGGATCATGTCATGAAAGATCAAAGTCGTAGCCCTTTGATATGTAGCTCCAACATTTTAAAGCCCAAATGGCATCATATTCCAACAATAGGTGCCCCATGGACATGTGAAAGTTGTTTTATGTTGGTCATCCTTTGCAATCATAATCTAGTTGCATCCTAAAAATTTGTCCATTAATGATAGCATTTCATGCCCCGTTGTTAGTTCTATAATCATATCTATGTTGGGGAGGGGGAAATCATCCTTAGGACATGCTTTATTTAGGTCTCTGAAGTCGGTGTAGATTCGGATGCCCCCAGTGGGCTTGGAGATAGGTACCAAGTTAGAAAACCATTATGGATAATCAATGGGCCGGATGAATCCAACATCAAGGATTTTTTGTAGCTCAAATTTGATGAGTAGGGCGATCTGTGGATGCATTTTTCTCAATTTCTGTCTTACAGCTTTGTCTCTAGATATACAGCTAGATGATGGACCACTAACTCTGGATCAAGGCCTGGCATGTCGGCATAAGTCCACGCAAAGTTCACTTTCCTTTCCTTTAGAAAATCTACTAGGTTTTCTTGCTCCTCAGTCAAAAGTGACTCGATGTAGAAAGTAATGTGCGGGGTCTCCTCCATTCCCAAATTTAGTAGGTTGCACTTCCTAATTTCTCTTGATGAATGGCACTAAGGGGAAGATTGAATCCCTCATCCTTTGGTGCCTCAAAGAGGTTTTCACCATTGGATATGTCCTTTGTTTTTACTATGTTGGGATCAAAAAGTGCCACAATGTGGTTTTCACTTAAGGATCTAGATGTTACTCTTAGATTTTCAATTTTGTGACTAAGAGATTCAATTGTTTCCCCGTAGTACGCATGTGTGTCCAACTCTATGTCAAATCTTGCTTTGTCATCTCCATATGACAAATTATCCCTTAGTCCCATAAATTTTGAGAGAGCCTCATCATTTTTGAATGTATCTAAGATCAGTGGTCCTCATTGGTCATGATCGATGAGTTGGGGGTAGATGAATTTTAGTTCAGTGCTTTTTTTACTTGACTCGAATGATATGGAGGTGATCATAAGAAGGGAGGAATCTTCAAATAGTATGGGTAGATTGGAGAGGGGATCCTCAAAGGGACTATTGAGTGAAATAGGGACCGAAGAGGAAGCTTTGACCATTTTAACAAGAGCACCTTTCCCAAGTATGGCTATTTTCATAGGGGTACATCCAAGGCCAAGATTCTTAGGGTGCTTCTTAGGAATGATAGGTTCTAACAGGTTGTTGTCATTTTGTCCTAGCTTTTCATTCTTGTGGTGTTCACATATCTTCATTAGTTGTAGTCCTTTTTTGTCATCTTCCATTGGAAGAACATGTGTGGGTCAATCATCTTGATAGAGAAAGCTTGATACATCCTTTTCATCTACCACCTCTTTTCCTAGGTCTCCCCATTTTTTGAAAGTGGTAGGTTCTACTTTGAAGGTCTGAGATGTTGTGTCGATTGGGTGCGGTTTTCCATGAGATCTAGGAGATTGAGGTAATTCTCCTATCACAAAAGTAGTCTTCTTTAACTTATAGTCCCCACAACCATTATCTTGGATTACTGCCTTAATATCTGAGAGACTCGATATGGAGGGTGTCTTTGTATCATAAGTGAAGGCTAAAGTGGATGGGTCAACATAGGGAGATGTGGGTCCCTCATCATTTTTTAGAACTTGGGGGATCTTGTAATATTTGGCTTCTAGGTTCTTGCAATAATAGAAGGGTTCAGGGTAGCCATGGATCATGACTTCTTGATTTTAATATGGGAATTTTAGACATTGGTGGAATGTGGATGCGACAGCTTGCATCCCATGGATCCATGGATGCCTTAGGAGAATATTATAGGGAATCTCAAGGTCAAGGACCTGGTAAGTGGTTTCCATGATGGCCAGCCCCACTTGAATGGGGAGTTGGATGGTGTGTTGGGACACCTGTTCTTGATCATCGTAGGCCCTGATGGTGATACCTTTCCCTTTTTAAATGACATCTTTTGAGAACCCTAAATTCTTTACTAGCTACAAGGTACAAATATTTAAGCTTGTAGCCCCATCCACCAAGACCTGTTTGACTTTATTCTTATGGACAAAGACCTCAAGGTGGAGTGTGTGGTTATGATATGGTTGGGTCAGGAGGTCATGCTAAAAAAATGTAAGGATATGTGGCGTGGTGATGTGTTTGACCATAGCTTGAAATTGGTCTGCATCAATGTTTGTGGGGACTGAGGATGTGACTACGGCTTTCTCTATGATGTCCCTATGTGTAGGCGATATTTTTAGATACTCCATGATGGAGATTTGGGTCAGGGTATTTTGTTCCAAGATGTTGTAACTACTATGATTAGATATTAGATTGGTAGGTGGTGCTCTTGGTGGTGGCGATGGTCCTGAGATAGAAATTATGCCAGTGCGTGTGGTGACTCCACACTCGGGTCTAGGTCCTTTGATATTGATGACCATTACGAACTCATCCAATGATGCTACAACATGGTCATAGACATGGTTTACATTGGTGTAGTTCTTACCTTTTCCATTGTTGTTTCCCTTGTGATTCGACATGGGATTTGTGTATATCTTGAGATCTTGATTTCTTGTTGGTTGGTTGATGGTTATGACTTTATTGTTGATGAGGTCCTGGATAATATTTTTGAGTCTCATACAACTAGATATTGCGTGTCCCTTGATTTTATGAAAATTGCAAAGATACTTGTCGTTATACCATGGTGGTTTAACTTGAGGTTCCTAGTAATTTTCATAGATGGGGAGTGTGATTAGATTAGCTTGCACTAGTTGTTGCATGACAAATTCAATGGGTTCCCCTAATAGTGTATACTTATGTTTTGGGGGATATTTGTTCCTTGTGGATGGTCCTCCTTGATTGTTCACATTGTTGACTGTTTGATTATTTGGTTGTTGTTGTGATGTATTTGTTTGCGGTGTGTTTTGATAGATGGGTTGTTGTGTGTTGATTTGATGATTATTATGTTGTGGGTGTGTTTGTGTGTTTTTCCATGGAGAACTAATAAAAACTTTGGCATTGGCAACACCATTGTTGGTAACATTTTTATTCTTGGCCCATGTGCGAGGTTTGTCATTGTAACTTGTCGATGAATGATTGTCTTGGTATACGAGTGTGCCCCCTTGCGCTATAAGGGCTCTTTTGATGTTGAGATATTTGGGGATCAGTTGGTCATATGTTGTGATGCATTACATTTTTAGATGGAAGGACAAACCCCCTTCAAGGTTAGAGATAATGGTTCCAATTTGTTGTTCCTCTGGCATAGACAATTTGATTTTATTGGCCTTGGATCTCCATTGTTGTAGGAAAGCTGCAAATGTCTCTCCCTTAGCATGTTTGAGGCCAGATAATTCCTCTAGGCTCACTTCCATGCCTAAGTTAAATGAGTAATTTTCTATGAACAAGTCCATGATTTCTTGGAACTTCTTGATTCTAAGGGGTAAGTAGGAGAACCATTCCATTGGTGGACCAGCCAAGCTTCGAGGGAAGAGTCGCATCATATAGGAATCGTCATATGCTACTTCCATACAATGTACGTGGAATTCTCTGATGTGATCCTCAAGATTTCAGTTTCCTTGATATTTATTGAATTTTGGTATTTCGAAGCCTGGTGGGAATGGAACCATAACAATGCTTCTATCAAACAAATAGAAGCACAAATTTCCTTGTGTGTGATTTCTTTGTCTTTCTTAATTCTATGTCATATATTTGTTGCGAGAGCAAATTGACTTGCATGGAGAGATCATCTTGTGGATTGAGTGGTGGAATGTATGTGTAGTGAGGTGGTATGGTTTGTTGGGTGAAGGATGGGGTGGCTTGCATGTTAAGATTCAAGGCATTTTGTTACATGTTTATGAAAGGTTGTTGGAAGCTTTGTTGTGTGAGCAACGCTTGTTGGTATGCCTATTATTGTTGTTGTGCCAACAATGCTTGTTGTTGGGCTTGTTGTTGTTGTTGAGCCAATAATGCATGTTGTTGGGTATGTTGTTTGTTGTTTGTTGATGTTGCACTATCAATGCTTGTTGTTGTGCATGTTATTGTAAAGCTTGTTGATAGGCTTCCTATTGTAACAAGGCTTGCGCTTGCGCTTGTTGTGCTTGGTATTGAGCTTACGCTTATGCTTGTTGTTGTGCCTTTTGTGTGGCTTGTTGCTATTGTAGAAAAGCTTGTGCTTGTGCTTGTGTTTGTTCTTGAGATTATGCTTGGGCTTGAGCTTGTTGTGCTTGAAATTGCTACAAGGCCTTTTGGTAAGCTTGTTGTGCTACTAGTAATGTGATGGACTATACTAATTTGTTGTATTTGGATTTAGAGGTGGAGGTGGGGGATTTTGAGCAATGGTGTGAGATGAGGTGACAAGAGGTTGTTGCAGTGGTTGTTGAGGTGTGTGTTGAGTGATGACAAGGGGTTGTGTGGTAGATGGTGTGGTTGATATGCATAGTCCTTGGGAGACTAGGTTTTGGGATGTTTGAGGTGTTGTAGATGATGTGATGATTGGTTGAGAGATTTGGATTGATGCCACTTGGTGTTGTGATATGAATGGAATGTTTGGAGGATTTGGTATGATCGATGTGTTGATTTGATTTGTGCTTGGGGGATTGAGTTGATTTGATTGGTTTTGGATTGATGTGTTTAATGAAGGGATTTTCCCTATGCCTTGTGTGGATGATGATGTCAAGATGGGGAATGGTGGGAAAATTTGTGATGTGTTCCCATGTGGAAATGAAGATGAAGCATTGAAAGTACTCACTTGTCCAAATAATCCCACTTGTCCTTGTGATACATTGGGGAGAGAGCTTTGTGTACTAGAGGGTATGTCGATGTTGCACAAAAGGTGGAGGGGTTGTTTGTATCATGGAAAATGAGTGGCACATATATATGTTTAGGGTCTTGTGGGATGGTTCTAGGCATACCCAAGATTGTGTTGGCTTCTAAATTTTGATTATTGACAAGTGGGTGTTCTTGAAGAGCTTGAAGGAGTGAACTTCCCTTTGTGATCATAGGTTGACTTGAAGCATGAGATGATGATGGTTGAATGATTGGTTGGATGATGCTCGGAAATGAGGGTGTGAATGATGTTTGTGGTATGTACCCCAAAGGTTGTTCAACAATAGTGCTCACATCAAAATAAAAAGGGAGTTTATCCCCTTCTTTTGCTAATGCCAACATGTATTGGGTGGGATTTAGCCTCATGACTATGTTGACAAGTTTGTGAGTTTCAGGATTTTGAACTAGTTCAAGTATTTCATCTTGGGACATCTCTTTGAAGTTATTTGAGACATCTCTTTGAATTTATTTGTGACATCTTCCACTTGGCATCCTCCCTCTTGAGGATCTTGAGGTAGTTGAGGGGGATTAAGTGGAGGGTTGATAGATACCCTAGGGTTGAATTCCGTTTGACTTAAATCACTTGAGGTTGATGTTTTTTTGTTTTGCTCCATGATATTCTTGTGTTGTGACCTTGTTTGGACAATAAAATTGGGATCAAATTTTAGGAATATGGAAGGTGAACCTTTGACTCCTTTGGTTGATCTAAACTTTAGGTATAAAAAGAAATTCTAGGATGTGTTTTAGGATCAAATGATGATGATGTGATAAGTGAAGGATGAATGATATGGATGTTTGAACTTTTGAGAACTTTGGATCAATACTAAACCTTAGGATTTTTTATTTTGGTTGGTTTGATTTGGATAATGACTTGTAGATCCCAAGATGTTAGATGTGATCTTGGGGTGAACTTGTCCAAAAGGGGTGCTAATTTAACTAAATGTGTGAGAAAGGATTCATTCCCGCACACCTAGCCAAACAAGATGATTATGATTATAATCTAAGGATTTACCAAAAGTCTAGCATATATTATTTTTCCAAAGTTCTAAAAGTTGTTTGTGAGATGGGTTTGGTAAATGTTGTGATAAATGGAAGTGTTGGTTTGATCCTAGATGAACCTAGAAAGACTTTGTTTAAAATACCAAGGTGTTGAATAACACACTAGACCTCTAAAGTTTTCAAATCCTATAGACCCAATGATTTAGATAGGTTCAAGATCATGAAAAAGACTAGGATTTTGACTAAAAAAGAATGCATACAAATCTAGATCATTCCTTGAAGCACATTTATAGAAGTTGTAAACCAATCAGTCTCTTTTTTGTGAAGTGCTAAAAGGAGTTTCTTGAGAGCTTTTGGACTAAGATGCTTAAGTTTGAAGTGATGTTAAGTGGACCTTGGTTTTGGAATTTTGAATTGGCAGGAAACCATGAAGACAAGCACATGTGTGGGGTTCAATTGTCTTTTTATCTTGATTAAAATGGATTCTTTTTACCACATAAACACATCTTGTTTAAATTCCAAACTAAATGTCTATGTCTTAGCTCCTTTTCATTCCACAAGGCCCATTATGTGAAAATCAAAGAGTCAAGGTCATAGTTTCCTTAGGTTGACTTTGAAAAGAGTAAATTGTGATATGAGCCCAAATATTTAGAAACCTCTAAGGAGAAAATCCCTAGGGACAAGCAGTAATAAGTGGACCCTTCAAAGATATTCACTCTTTCGAAAGGGTTTGAAATTTTGATGATTTGTTAATGCTTGTTTCAATGTTTGAGATCCAAGCAATGTGTTTAATTGACTTGCAAAATGCACAATCCTAGGCTGTAAAGATACTACTTGCTAAGTCCCCACTTAGATTTCTCCAAACACTAAGACAAAGCTAACAACTAGAGATTCGGCGACACTAGCTCCCCTCCATGACACACACTTCTTGGGACCAACAAATCTTAAAATTCTGAAGATTCGGAGATCCTAAGGATTTTCTTGTATCAAATTTGAATAGTACAAATGTGGGGAGGCTTCAGAACGACCATTCTTACACCAACAAGCATAAAGATTTTTGGTCACTAAACAATTGGTTCGTAATAAGGGCTTTCATTCAAGGTGGCCATACATGCGACAAGATTAGCTCAAGATTATGATCAATAAGGAGGCCTCCAATTCTCTTCCTAAGAAGAGATTTTAATGTATCACACTGATACTAAGGGTGACACTTGTTAGTATGACATTGTTGAACCAATATCCTATACCTGAAAGAACACAACAAATGAACACATTAGTAAGATTAAATGAAAGTTAGAATAGATATTCCCCATAAAATCCATTAACATGATTCAAAATAGGAAATGAAAGCAAGAAATGCAATGAAAATCAATAAAAGAGATTAATCCTATTCAAATAATGCAAACTCTTGATCCTATGGGGGAGTTGGTGCCAATTTTATGTGGAAATTGGCCCTTTCCCAACTCCTTTGCAAGCTTTGATGATGAATGGTGATGGTGATCCACTTTGTTGAAGATTCAAGTGTGCTCCATGATGAAAAACCTGCATAACCTAGCTATGGATTTGATAAATTGATGAATCTTGCAAATGCTTTGAAGATGTATTTGAGTATAGTAAGCTTACTCAAATTGTGGATGATAGAAATGAAGGATGAGCTCTCTATTTATAGAAGGATGTAAAGAGAGAAAAGGCAAAAGAGATGAATGTGGGTCTAATCTTCAATCAATGAGAAAAAGCCACATGTCATCATGTGAATGGTTGAGGAATGAGCACATTTTGGAGAATGTGCAAAGAGGGGGGAGATTCAAATTCAAACGATGGCTTGAAGGATGAGGTGAAAGGTGAAGTTAATGCCACATGGCTCAAGAAAAGGACATGTAAGATATTTTAAATGCTTTGTTGGATGTACAAACCCTCTTGGAGGGATTTTTCAAATTTGGGGAATATTCCAACAATTGATGCCTTTTGAATGAAATAGAAGATTTAATAAATCAAATAAATTGATTTATTGTGCAAGTGGCAAAAGCTAGAGGATTTCAGTGATTAGGATTAGCATTAATCATGCTTTGATTAATTTAAATGATGTTACTTGATTTGACCATTTTGACATAGATTTTAGGATTTAAATAACTCAAAATGAGAAGAGAATGATTTAGACTTAGTTAAATAAATATTTTTTGACTTATTTAACCAAAGGGGGTGATGTTAGATTAAATTAGATAAATGTTTGATTTATTTAATTTAATTAGATGAACTTTAGAGATTTAATCAAATAATATGGATTATTTAATTAAATAAAGATAGGAAGATGAAATGACCTAGCAAATTACACAGAGACAATTTAATTAAATCGAGGGATTTATTTAATTAAAAGGGGAATTATGATGACTTTAATCAAATAAGGCTATTCGATTAAATGGTTAGATAGAGGGATAATTCAGGATGAAGCAATGTTAGTAGATTAGGATCGAGTGTGCGATATCAATCTGTATATTTTCTATGTCTACAAACACATCTGCACCTGTTTGTGAATTTCGTCACAAACACATTTTTATATAGCGACTTGAAAGAGCTTGGATTTAGCCCATTACCGCTTGGGTCGTTCCCACCTTTCGAAGCAGGGTGGTAGGCCCTCTAAAGGTACAACAAAAACAAGGGAGTACATTTGTAGTTCGACCTCCCAAACCGCGTAAAGCGCAAGGAGGGAACACACACCACGCCTTTTCCTCACACTAGCATGGGGTTCATTTTAATTCAAATCAAAATATGTGGGTGATTAGACAACAAATTTCAGAGGAATGCTTTTGATTCTCAAGATTGTGGAGTGGCACGAGAGAAATGCATACGCATTCAAATGACAATAATTGCAAACCACAAAACAAAGAAGACACAAGTTCTTTTTAATATCCAAATTAAAGGTGAGTTCATTTTAAGCACAAAAAACTGAGTGTGAATTTGTCTTGTTCAATTTTAATCCCACAAAGCAATGTCTAGTAATTTTCTAAGTTCAATTTTAACCAACTTGAAAAGATCAAATCCATGGTTAATTTTAAACCCAAAATAAAGCTAGTTGGCTTAAAACAGAAAATGAAATTAGGAATGAATGCCCTAGGCTATTATAATAAGCATTTAAAAATGATTTTTCAAGTTCAATGCCCACTTCCCCAACTCAAATTTGCTTGTTACTTTTCAATTCCAATGCCACTGATTCTTTATGAAAACCTACAAACATTACAAAGCTATCCCAAGTAAGATTTATTTCAATGTGAGAGAGGCCACCATTGTTTCTTTATGATACATAAGAACAAAGCAACAACAAGAATAAGAACAATTTTTTTGTTTGATTCCCACAATTATCAAGAAAATAAAGAGAACCAACTACCATTTCCCTTTGAATGCCACACCTGTCAAACCAGAAGCAATTTGTATTAAAAAAATGATCATATGTTAAGTGCATTTGTTTTATGAGCATTGATATTATCACTTGATTTAATAGGATGGTAGGTGACAGTGCATCAAAAAGTAGGTGAATTCTGTAGGAATCAATTGCATTTCTAAACAAAATTTCTGATCATCTTAATGTCATTAAAACACAAATAACAAGTCATTAAAGAATATTGATAGACAACAATAATAGCAATAATAGCATGCGAATATTAAAGAATATATCATATGTTGCTTATGAATCAAGTCATTAAAGAAATATGACAGACAACAGTAATAGCATGCTCACACAAATTTTCTAAACTTGCACAGATGAAAACTAAAGATCTGAAAAGAAAAAGATCAATCTCAAGGGAGAATCATAACATGCCTACCCAGCACGAATTTTGTCTATTGTCCTATAAAGATACCAATGACCATAGACAAGTAAAGGTGATAGATAGCATTAATGACCCATTAAATAATTATTCGAGAAGAAATAAAGCTTTTGATCATACTTGTATGCACACAACTGCAAATTGACTACCATACAACTCCCACTTCTTTGTTTAGAATTTCCCAATGTAGGTTGGCAATGGATTTTCATGTTTCATTTAATGTAAAAAGAAAAGAAATCAACAATACTTATATGCACATCACTATCTCTACCGACATCCCATTGTACATTGTCTTTCTGTTCAATGCGATAAAATGCCTCAAGGAAAGCGGTCTTTAAGAAGTTGTAAATATATGCGTTGTTCCTTTAGTTCTATGCATTGTTTTTTTAGTTCTATAACAACAAGCAAGATTGGGAGCCTTTGTCTAGCCGTTGGGTTGCTTGGACAAACCAAAATTTGAATGCCTAGAATACCTAATTGCTATGCATGGATCTCACCATCCTTAAATGGTCACATGATATTGGCTGCATATTAGGAACACAAGCGGTATTGGTAGCAACTCCAAAAATCATCTGTGTTGTGCTTACAAAGGACTTTATCTACAAGTTAAGTGCTTTTATAGCAGACCCAATTTCTAAGAATATATTCTTCATTAAATCATTCTTATGGAGAATGTGTTTTTTTTAAATAGTAGAAAGATCTTATGCATTCATTAAATATGTCTCACATGTTTCTATGCCATTGCATGTGTCATCGTATTGAATCATCAAGCACAACCCTCCTAGGTTGAGATCTCTCAAAAGTTGACTATTCGTCGTTTTCATCTTGACGACAACTCATCAAGCCAACCCAGACTATAATAACATCATCAACCGACATTATCAGCATAAATAAAACTAAAAAGACTCTAGGTTAGAAATACCTTAGAAACCACCAACAGAACTAATGGAGCATGTGAAACAATGAAATGCCTTAAAAGAAATTAAAACAATGCATTTAGAAGTAATAAGAGACTGTCAAAAGTAAAATGTAATAGAAGGTTCACGATGCACATTAATCTAATGAAAGAACATAAATTTCACTCTACTGAGATACAAATTAATGAGATATTTCCTAAAGATAAACAGTGAGCACCTGAATGTGAACACTTAAATCCATATTTATCAAAGATTGACAAACATGAGTGAAATTAGTCAATATTAAACAAATGAAATAAAAACACTCATATGAAATAATTTATCATGCTAGATATGCAAACAAGATAAAAAGAACCAAAGAAACTAAATGAAAGCATATAAAGCATTAATCAAATTATATCCCATAGTGGGAGTGGTGCTCCTTTGATGTGGAAAGAATGCCCTTTCCCACCCCCTTTGATAAAGCTTCCAAGATGTGATGAAGTCCAATTGCCCTCAAAGATAGTGATAGCAATTAGAGGATAATGACTTTGCATAAAGAAGTGGATCCATTTAAAGTAGAAGAGGCTTCTACTTATAGGAGTGAAGGGTTGAAGAAGAGGTAAAATTGGTGAATGTGGGATAAAAAGGGAGCCAATAGGATTGGGACACTTGTCACAATTCTATTAGATGAGGATGGAGCACATTTTGGGGAATGTGCAGAGTAAAGAGGATGTAAGAGAACTAAATGAAAATGGTTGATGATGTAAGAGGATTAAATGAATGTGGTTGGAGATGTAAGAGAACGTGGATGAGGATGTAAGAGAGATTAATGCCTTTGTAAGAGGCATTAATATTTGGGTAAGAAAGTCAAATAAGTGGAGTTATTGAAGGAATATTCTCAAAGAATATGCCTTTGTGAGGGAAAATAGGCTAATTAGTTAATTAAAATAAATTATTTTCATGTGCAAGTTGGTTAGTTAATCAGGGGTTTAGTTTGACCAAGGTTGAGTCAAAAGCTAGAGAATGGGTAATGATGATTAGGAGTTAATTAATTCAAAATTAATCAATTTGGAGGAATTAGGGGTTTATGACATTTGATTTATTAAATCAAATGAGAGGACTTTAGGGTTTTAATTAAACAAATTGATTTATTTAATCAAACATGATGAACATTAGTGAGTAGGGAGTGAATTAATCAAATAAACTTAATTACTTGATTAATAGTAGAAATGATGTTAATTAATTAGAATTAGGTGCACAATGTCAGTTAGGCCTATTTGAGTGTCTACAGGTACCATGCAAAACACGCCCTTAGTGAGGAATCCAAAGCAATACACAAGAAAGATAAATAACATAGGGATGTAATAATTGTCTATGGTATCATTGAGGGAGAAGAAATAATAATAATAAAATCATATTAAAGAATCCATGATAAGCATATTTGATATAAAAAATAGAAAATATTCGAAGAACCCTAACCGTAAATATAAAGAAATAAACTACCTCTCTATCTAGGAATAAGGGTTGAGAATGATAAACATGCTAAAATTAATGTTAAAAAAATTAAATAATAAATATAAATTGTTCAGGCTTTATGTGAAATATAACTTTTGTTAGGAATCACAAAGTATTCATTAATGTTGTAGAAAATTGAAGTTTGTTAGGCAAATGTACTAGAATTTGTACTTTTATTTTTTTTGTTAGGGTTATTTCTGTGACAACAAAATCGTTCTAGAAAGTGTAGATCTAAACCAAACCTATAGGTCTACTCTACTAATCTTCAAATGTTCACTTTTAGCTCATCTTAGAGTTCTTAATTTGATTAAGTCATGTAAAAATATGGTTTGTATGCTTAGGAGTTTGCACATGCCAATGATAGTTCCCTCTTTGTATCAAACCCCAGTAAGGATGCCAAGTCAACAACTTTGAACAAGATCAAAGACAATAAGAAGTCATGCAATCACATACTATTGACAGTTCCCCCTTTTGGTTAAACTCTAGTAAGGATGTCAAGTCAACAACTTTGAACAAGATCAAAGGCAACACACATTCATGTAATATATCATAGAATGCTGATATATTGTTGATAAGATGATTATTTTTAGGCTCTATGATGTGTGCTAGAAGGTGTTCATTCCATGTATTCCCCAAATGTTATGAGTGAATTAAGATTTGTCCTTAAATACAACACTCTAGTGTGCAATTCAACTATTTTGTGCTTCAAATTGGCTTATTGGAGGGAAAATATCTAGGCCTAAATTTTGAATTTGATTTTTAGAATAAAAGGATAATTTTCGCAAGGTAAAAATGACCTAGATCACTTTTACAATCACTAATTTGACCTTAGACATAAAATGGGTAAATTAAGGATCAAGTTTAGACCTTAAGAATAAGTGTAGATGAAAGGAATACCAAAATCATGTTATTTTCCAACTTTCAATCAAAACACATTTACATAGTAATAATTAAATTATAAATAAATAAATAAAAATAAATCCAAAACAAAAAATACAAGATATACAATTTTTTCCATTAAAATATTAAAAAAATAATTTTTTCAATATTTATATTACATCTATATATTTATTTTGTAAAATTAACACTTATTTTTTCATATTAAAGTACAATTTCAAATACTCTACTATTAAGTATAAATATTATACTCTAACTATTAAGAGACAAATAAAAATATAATGTATAAATATTAAGCTTAGGTTAGATCATTGATGTGACATCTGTAAGACTATATACACACACATTTAATTAAATTTATTTATTTATTATTTAAATAAGCATTGCCTATATTTTATTTATTTATTATTTTAGTCAATCGTGGATTGAAGACATACATTGCCCATAAAAATGTAAACTTACACAATCCTAGTTATATTTGTATTTAATTTCAGAATGCGAATCGACAGTTAGTTAATCTTGGACTTTGGAAAATATTCAACACGAACGGAAAATAATATTAACAATTGTTCACTAGTCAAGGACGCTAGGTATTGGCCAAAAAGTCGAAGGAGGGGGAGGCATCCAGGCAAAGCAATTGATAAATTGTATGCCTTATAAATCACAAATCTTTATATATCCGGTGTCACCTACTGTCTAAAAATTCTGATGGGCCAAATACAGGTGGACTATTCTACACCGTCGTCAAGTACTGGTTCGACGGTGCCAAGGGTTCTGTCTTTTAACAGAATTTAACAGCATACAGAAACCATTTATGTTATAATATCTGAAACCAGACATATTTGTTTACATTGACTTAGGGCTGCGCATGATTATTCACATTCTGTATATGCTTGCTTCGAATTGGAATGTTTTCTGAAGTGGATCTACAAAATGCTTTGGATGCAGTCGGGCGGATGAAGGGGTACTTGAACACATGACCCGCAAGTGAACTTTTCCCTTTATTTTCTTAGAAACCGTGTAAAAATGGATCTCATAAAAGTGGGAGAAAAGCTTCTGAGTTCCGTTAGATCGTTTAATTTATTGCCGCCTACCTCGGATCGGCCTGAGGTATGTTGCCTTTTCAGCTCAAGCTTTGAATAAACTAAATTTTGCGTCAATTAACGGTAATTGGGACAGTGGCCTTCGCTTTTCACGTAAATTTCTAATTTCTATATTTTTTTCTTCCAGCAACATTTTAAAATAATTTGTTTTCTGTATCATTATTCTGGCGAGGTACTCGTGGCGAACATATATTTTGTTTCTGTTATGAAAAAGATCGTAATTACTATTCAAGT
>VDFB02012370.1:0-11394 GCA_007258455.2 Sequoia sempervirens | reverse complement strand
GGGCGTAATCGCCTTTCTACAGTAAAAACAGGGGCGTAGTCGCCCTTCTGCAACGTGTTCCTGCAAAACCTCAACAACAGCAAACGTAAAGTATGGGAACCCGTTTGTGGGTCCCACCGGGCGTGCCAGAAATGTATACCTTGGAATTTATCCTATTCTAGTGCATAAAATAACTCAAAATACGAATGATAAAAAACCAAGGACACCTCAAGATTAGCCAAAAGAGTGATATAACGAAAAAGAAAATGAATGAAATGATATGCAAACAGTTTCACCTTCCTTACTGTTGATATCTCTTTGATTGGCCCTTGCTTGGAATGATTTGTGTGCTCCTTAGATGATTGCTTGAGTGACTAAATGCAAGATTCAATGTGCAAGATGATTAAAAGAGATGGCTAAATGATGGCAAATGATTGAGGATGCAAATTGGCAGCATGTAGTTATGAAAATACATATTCTTTTTGAATGCCCTTGAAGGGGGGGTATTTATAGGAAAACTTGAATTTTCTAGAGAATTCAATGGTCAAGATTGATCCAACAAGGTCAAGATGAAGGGCTATGGTGGGTTGAGAACCCTCAAGCCCTCACATCTTGACATGTGGAGGGTGAATGGACAAGGGGATGATGAGGTGAATGATGTCAAAAAGGTACATGATATGGAGGAAGGACAAGTACCTTCCCTCCTTTGGGAGATGAATTCACATGCTTGGGAGAA
Organism: Sequoia sempervirens; assembly: GCA_007258455.2. Classification (NCBI taxonomy): domain Eukaryota; kingdom Viridiplantae; phylum Streptophyta; class Pinopsida; order Cupressales; family Cupressaceae; genus Sequoia; species Sequoia sempervirens. The sequence goes on along the minus strand of VDFB02012370.1, from coordinate 10,679 downwards.
TCTAGTGAATAAGAGAGAGTCTCCAAAAAGGTGGGAGTTTGTCACATGTGACTTGATGTGACAAGTCAAATATTCTAGAAGGTGCATGGGAAAAGGGGATTCTAGAAGGAATAAAATGTGAATTAAAAATTCACATTGGGGAAGAGAGGAGCCTAGGGTGAATAAAAAGGAATTAAAAATTCCTTGGGAGATGGGGAGAGTTGACCAAGGTACTAATTAGGTTTAACTAATTAGTAATTAGAGGATAATTAGGGGTTAATGTGGATTAAAAGCCAACTTGCAAAAGTTGGAGGATGTGACACATCCTAATCAAGGATTAGGCATGTGCACATCCTTAATGAAGAGATTAAGAGATGGATTAGGATTAGATGAAAATGACATGTGAGGAATTAAATAAATGTAATATTTATTTAATTCATTTGATGAAAAAAGGGATTAAGGAGGGTAAGGTATTTAATTATTAATTAAATACCTTAGGGATTTGGCAGAATTAAGGATATTAATTAAATAATAGTAATATTACTTAATTAACTCGGATAAGAGGATGTTTAGATAAAAGTGATAAATTTGGATAAATTAAGTGTCCAAATTTGAATGTCTACAATGAAAATCATAAAATCATTAGGAGAAAAGATGTTATATTCAATGAGAAGGTCATGTATAAGGATCAACTGTAGGAAAAGAAACATGAATAGGCAAAAAAGGAATATGTGGTGCTAGATGAGATTCTAGAAAATAAAATGCCAGTGGTACCTGATGCTCAACAACAACAAGTTATCCCACATAATCTTACAAGTGTTAAACGTTCAACAAGGATAACTAGACCTCCAAAAATATTTTCTCCATCGTTATATTCTATATTATTAATTGATTCTAGTGAACTTGAAGGTTATGAAGAAGCAATGCAGGTAGATACCAAAAAGCAGTGGGAGCTAGGCATGAAAGAGGAAATGGATTCCTTGTTATAGAATCAGACTTGGGACTTAGTCCAATTGTCTGTAGGTAAAAGAGAATTTCCAAATAAATGGGTTTATAGGTTGAAGGAAGAAGATGAAGGCACAAAAAGATATAAGGCCAAACTCATGGTAAAAGGTTTTGCATAGGAAAAAGGTATAGATTTTGATGAAATATTTTTTCCAGTTGTAAAGATGACTTCTATTAGAACTATTCTAAGTCTTGTGGCTATAGAAGACTTGCATCTTGAACAACTAGATGTGAAAACAAAATTTCTCCATGGAGATTTGGAAGAGGAAATATACATGCAGCAACGATAGGGATATGAGGTCAAGGGTAATGAGGAATTTTTGTGCAGGTTAAAGAAGAGTTTGTACAACCTAAAGCAAGCACCTCATCATGGTATTTGTAATTTGATAGTTTTATGGATGAACAAGGTTACAAAAGATGACATTCTAATTACTGTGTTTATTTTAAGAAATTGGATAATGGAAGCTACATTATCCTGTTGCTTTATGTTGATAACATGCTTGTTGTTGGGTCTAACATACAACATATTAATGAAATTAAGAAGAAATTAGCAAATTAATTTTCTATGAAGGATTTGGGTGTAGCAAAAAAATCCTTGGTATGAGAATCACAAGGGACAAGACAAACAAAAAATTATTTTTGTCTCAAAGTGAGTATGTAGAGGTGTTAAAAAGGTTTAACATGTAGAATGTAAAAGTAGTTAGTGCACCTTTTCCTAGAAATTTTAAGTTGACTAAGGAGATGTGTCCAAAGACACAAGAGGAGGAAGATGAAATGTATAAGGTATCATATACATCAACAATTGGTAGCTTTATTTATGCAATGGCATGCACAAGGCTAGATATTGCACATGCAGTGGGAGTTGTGAGTAGGTATGTGAGCAATCCAAGAATGGAACATTGGAATGCAGTAAAATGGATTCTTTGATATTTGAGAGGTACTACTTCAAAGAAACTATGTTTTGGAGGAACAAATTCTACTCTAAAAGGATATGTTGACTCTGATATGGTGGGTGATATTGATAGTAGGAGTACTACAAGGTATTTTTTTAATGTAGGAGGTACTACAGTTAGTTGGATTTCAAGATTGCAAAAGGATGTTGCACTTTCAACTACTGAAGCTAAGTATTTTTCTACTACAAAAGCTAGCAAGGAGATGATTTGGTTACAACTATTTTTGGAGGAATCGGGACAACGACAAGAAGATAGCCCTTTGTACACTGATAGCCAGAGTTCCATTCATCTTGCTAAGAATTTAGCTCCACATTCAAAAACTAAACAAATATAGCTCAGATACCACTTCATCCGGTCAGTTTTGAAGGATGGACAATTGAAGTTGGAGAAAATTCACACAAGTGAGAATCCTAGATATATGTTGACAAACAAAGCTACATGGGAGAAACTGATTTCCTCATCAATTTTCGTTGGCCTCCATGAATGATAATGGTGGACATAAGAAACTAGCCAAACCTCTAGTGGGAGTTGCAAGTGCAGCGGTATCATCCAGAATCAGTCTCTAAGTGGGAGATTGTTGGTATGTGGCAACTGATCATGCAAATACTGTACACTCATAACAAGAAATGGGGTTTGTGATATCATCTCAATTTTTTTTTCATTAACATGCCAAGGTTTTCCTACTGATATGTTAAGGTTTTTCCCACTAACACGTCAAAGTTTTCCTGTTAACATGTCAAATGAAAAAAGATCTTGCAAAACCCTAATTCTAGAAGGCTCCAAAAAGCTTGTTATAAGTAGCTGGGATGTATGTTGCGACATGGTGTTCATGAGATTGTAATCTATTTTGCATAGGATAATAAAATCATTGGGTGGATGAGTTTCTATGGATGTAGCCCATATTGGGTGAGCCACATTAAAATTTTGTGTTGATCTCTTTTGTTTTATTCTTCATTGTTATTTCTTGGTTATTTAATCTACATATAATTGTTAATGTTTATTGCTCCAATCTGCCTGAACCCTAACATGTATTTCATTGTGATATGGGGGGTGTAGTACTAGGTGCTAATGATGGTGGTGTTTCTAACCCTTTTGATGCTAAATTTGGAAATTCCTCAATGAATTTGGACACATTGGAGTAAGAGGGGAGCTTAGCTCCATGTTGTGCCAATGACAAGAAGTACTTATTTAGGTTTTCTTTGACCATTTCATCAATAATCCTCAAGATCCTAGTATCTTGAGATGTAGTCTCAATTTCTTCTTGTGTAAGATTATCATTTATTTCCTCTATAGTGTACTCACCAAGAGGGTTAGAGTTCTGATTTTGTGTATTGAAATGACCACCAAAATTTTCTCCTAAGTTCATATCACTAGTGGGGTTGTACAAAGGATGGGAAGATGAATCCATCTTTTTCCTCTTTATTTGGGATTGTGTAAGAACCATAAAAGTGATGTTTTTTTTTTAAGTTCACCTTTTTTCTAAGTTTTCTTGATTTTTTTGTGTTGTTTTGTGAAATTTTTGATATGAATGCACCTAAAATGAGTCCACTTTATGTTTTTGGTACTTTTATGTTTTTGTGAATTTTTTGGTTTTTTGGAAATGATGCAAGAATATGTTTTTGTGATAGATATTTTGGCAAGTTTCCTAGTTGTGAATACTATTGTGACCACGTGTGAAAATTATAAAAACCTCTAAGTGGAATGATGTATGGTTTTTTATAAAAAAGATTCCTACAACTAGACTAATGAGTTGGGACCCTATTTTGCTCAAAGAAATTTTTAAAAGTGTTTTGACAACTAGACTTATGAGTTGCAAAGAATTTTTTTTCGATGATGATGATGTAAAATGTGAGGTTTTTGGGATCTTTCCACATGACCAACCTAGACTTTGACCTTCTAGCTTGCTTGCAGATTTTCAATTTTCTAAGATTCCAATGTGTAGTCACCAAGAGGGTTAGAGTTTTGATTTTGTGTATTGAAGTGACCACCAAAATTTTCTCCTAAGTTCTTATCACTAGTGGGGTTGTACAAAGGATGGAAGATGAATCCCTCCTTTTCCTCTTGATTTGGGATCGTGTAAGAACCATAAAGGTGATGTTTATTTTTTTGAAGTTCGCCTTTTTTTAAAGTTTGTTTGATTTTTTTGTTTTGTTTTGGGAAATTTTTTATATGAATGCACCTAAAATGAGTCTACTTTATGTTTTTGGTACTTTTCTATTTTTGTGATTTTTTTGGTTTTTTGGAAATGATGCAAGAATATGTTTTTGTGATTTTTTCCTTGATAATTTTTTGACTAAATGCAAAATATTTAGTGTTACCTTGATCTATGATCCTAAAAAATGACAATCTTTTGGCAAGTTTCCTAGTTGTGAAGAATATTGTGACCACGTGTAAAAATTCTAAAAACCTCCAAGTGGAATGATGTATGGTTTTTTATAAAAAAGATTCCTCAACTAGACTAATGAGTTGGGACCCTATTTTGCTCAAAGATATTTGAAAAAGTGTTTTGACAACTAGACATATGAGTTGCAAAGAACTTTGTTTTCGATGATGATGATGTAAAATGTGAGGTTTTTGGGATCTTTCCAAATGATCAACCTAGAATTTAACCTTCTAACATGCTTATAGATTTTCAATTTTCTAAGATTCTAATGACAAGATGTTCTAAGGACTCTATGACAAATGACGCTAAATGATGAAGTGCTCTAAACCTAATAAATCTAACAAAAGAGCTAAGGATGCTAAAAAGTGCAAGAAACAATGACTGATTCTCTTTTAACTGATGCTAAAAAGTGCAAGAAATAAAAAAGTCATCATACCACCTTTATGTTTTATTTACTAGTTGATTACAGTTATGGGAAATGCAATTGCATCACACCGAATGCGATGCATTGCCAAATGATTGCGGCAGATAGCGAGGCGACTATGGTGCACTACCAAACAACTGCAGTGGATTACAAGGTGACTACAATGCACTTACAAATGACTGTGGTGGACTACGAGGTGACTATGGTGAACTATCAAGACTCGAATGTGTCACTCTATCAAAAACCTACAACAAAGAATTAAAAAAATAGTGACTATGACACGACAATCTTTGCATGCGGTGCTTTTTTAGTGACTACGTCACATGTAATTACGACTGTGATGTTCTATCATGTGAGTGCATTGAAAAAATCCATGAATGCATTATATTTCTTGTAACTACATAATTTTCTAAAAAAATTGTACAAATTTTTGAAAATCATGCTTTTTCACGTTAGGTTCACCATTTGTAAGATCGAAAAATGAGGTTTTAGTCAACATTAAGTATGAATCTATTTAAAGCAACCACTAAACTTATGAATTCAAATGTTAAGCTCAAATAAAATCTATTCAATGAAGAACAAAAGCAACATAGAAACACAAACAAACTATACCAATTCACCTTCCTTTCCAAGCTATCTTTGATTCACCTTCATTGTCTCTCTCCATTTGTCTCCTTGAATGTGGCTCTTAGATTTTGTATGTGCTTCTTTGATTCAAGCTCAAGAACACTATTGAATGATGAAGAGTGGAAAATATTTAGAATTTGTGGTTAGACAAAAACGTGAGAAGAAGGCTTCTTTTATAGAAATACTTATTTGAAATGAATGATTTGGATGCAAATATCAAAAATCAAGATCAATGGTCAATGTGTGTTGAGAGGAAACATATTGAATAGTTAACTAGTTTGATTAATCTAATCAAGGAAATTGTTTGGATAATAAATGGGATTGGATAGAATAATTAGTGGAATTGGAATAATTGGTGGAAAGGGATATATTAATTAGTGGATATGATTGATCAGTCAGTAAATTAGAATGAATAATTAGTGGATTTGATTTGATCAATCAAAATGTGTGAGGATAATTAATTAATTTTGAGAGGAACCTGCAAGATGTAATTGAATTAATAAATAAAATTTTATTTATTAATTGATCATGGTTAGTGAATATTGGAGAATTAAATAATTAATTTAATTATTTAATCTAGAAGTGGAAAAGTAGTTTAATTAAATAATTTGTAACAATTATTTAATACGAGAAAGGTGTTTGATGTTAATTAAAAAAAGAATGATAACTATTTAATTAAAATAGAAGAATAGGTGAAGTTAGTGACATAATTAAATAAATAAGGTTTATATTTAATTAATTTGGAAGAATAATGTTTAATTAGGAAATATTAAATAAATGAGATTTATTTAATTAGGAAAAAAATGATGATTGAGGATGAATTAATTAAATAATGTTAAATTACATAATTAATAGTAGAATACGAAAAAATGATAATAATTAAATAATAATGCATTATTTAATCATTTTAGCTGAAAAGTGTTGTTCATAGGTTAGGACAATTTTAGGTATCTATATTTTGCCCCTCTTTGATATAATATGTGTTTATAGCATTATGTTGAAGAAAATTCAAAAATTTGTGCTTAGGAGTTTCCCTGGTATGTCCCAGTGACAATGGGATAGGTTAATGCCCCCTCGAATTTTTTTTCACATTTTGAAAAAAATTCAAAAAATTTGATAAATTGTTTTGAAAAGTCAGTTTTATAGTGCCAATTACATTTGTAGGTTTCAGTTTAGATATTAGGGTCTTTGAGGGTCCATATTAGTGTTCAAAGTCAAAAGCTGATGCACCTAATTATGAAGGAGGTAAAAAAATCCCACCCTAGAAGGGTAAAATTAGGTCCTAGGGGGTGAAATTGGCTCATTTGTGCATTTTAGCTTAGAAATTTTGAGAGCTTTGAGCGTGATTCCCTTGTGAAGTTGCTGCCAAAATGTCTCCTATTCCAGTCACTGCACATCGCGGGTACCGAGTTAGGACCTTTCGGAAGCCAGAGGGCTTAGGGGACGTGGTATGTACCTTTTTCTTTCTTCATAATTTTTTCATTTTTTGATAGATTTTAGCACTCAAACTTGAGCAAGCAGATGCAGTGCACTTTGTACACTACAACTACAATCACGTCTGCCACATGTGTGGCCTAGTTTTCTACCTATGTTTGGTGACACACATTTGACAATAGAGCCACATTTTCTTTAGGTTGTGTGTAATTGATTTGGTTAGCCACAACTGCTAAATAGTATGTTGCATGTGATATGTTCGCTACACCCGCTTAATTGTATGTTGCATGTGCTATGGTCATCACACTTGCTTAACAATATGTCGTATGTGCTTGGTTCGCCACACCTACTTAACAGTATGTCACAATTGATCTGTTCACCCCATTCTTGTTGACTATTTAGAAAATTGAGCCTTCTTGTGAGAAATTTTTCTGTACGATTAAAGTCCAATTGGTTTGTGTAGGCATTTTAATTGAATTGATGTGATTTTCTTGTTATCATAGATGTGATATCCACCCATTTATACCTGAGAGATCTGACCATCCACCTTCTGATTGTGAGATCAGTTGACTGATGAGGAATTGGATACCCTTCATTCTCTGGTCTCTATCATGTTACTTTTATGCTCGCCATTTAGACTAACTAAGGTTTGCTAATAGCTCTCATTGAGAGGTGGCATTTTAGACTTGTTCATTTCATTTACCCACCAAAAAGGCCACCGTTACATTGGAGGACATATGGAGGATTGTGTGTATCCTGATTCATGGGGAACATGCGATATACGATACTGGTCATGGTCATTCTACTCTTGAGTGAGCCTTTGAGCATGGTGACATAACGGACCTCGACATCAAGGATTATGAGATCCATTGGGACATTCTAGTGGATAGATATGAGATGATGGCCATTGTTATATGTAGTGTGATTGTTGATGTTGTGTGTCCTGATCGCCAAGGACACGGGTTCCTTGTTGGATGGGGAGAGGTGCTCATAGAGATGATGATGCATGGTATCATATATGCTCGAGGACCTTGTATGCTTGCCATGCTATAATTTTAGCTTCATGATGTAGCTTATTGAGACACATAGTTGAGTAGTTGTGGCACTACTCTTCTCATGGTCTGGTAATGGGAGCATATTGTGGTGTTCTAACCACCTATTTAGATATAGCTTGCAACAGTACCTCCATATGTGTATATGTATGATGGAGATGTGACACAGGTGCAGGTCGGTGATGTCAAGTATTGGTGTCACACTATTGATCTTCTTGATTCATTTACCTAGAGACCATAATGATAGTGTCCTCCTTGGGAGGATGATGATGTGCATCTACCTTATTGCCACCAGCCATAGTTCCTTATTGGGAGGATAATATAGTCCCAACATATTATTGATCATTACCTACCAAAGTGGGTTAGTCAAAAGTTTGGGGAGCGACAGAGGCTTCTTGTTGGTACTACAAATTTTGCCAAGTCCTCTCAAGAGAATAATTAGTGGGGACACATAATTAGTGTAGAGGTAGTAGAGCAGGAGATTGATACATTGCATGCTATTTAGTGGGGTACCCCAGTAGAGGTCGCTAATGTGGGTACCACACTCAAGTACGATGCATGGTGGGCCGAGAATAGACCCATCCCTTATACAGGTCCAAACCATCTTGTCCCAGTAGAGAGGCTTGGGAGAGGTCTGAGAGGAAAATTTCATAGCCAAGGGTGGAGGCAAGGCAATGATGGTGGTAGGGAGGATGGTGGGAATGATGGGGTGGTGGAGGAAGAGGTGATAGAGGAGGGAGAGGGGATAGAGGAGGGAGAAGGGACAAATTTGGACATCCACCTCGAGCACTGAGGCGAGCTAGTGGTTGATCAGGAGACGATGCTCCTCATTAGGAGGAGGGTGTTTGAGTAGATGTCCCTCCTTGCTAGGAGGGTGTCAGAGTAGATGAGCAGCTAGATGTGGACATCGGTATGGACATCGAGGTTGAGGAGGTTAGGAGAGAGGAGGTGAGAGAGGAGATGGAGGATAGGGAGGAGGAATAGATGAGATAGGAGGTGGAGAGGAGGAGGGTTTGGAGGAGATACCCATCCTAGAGGCAATGTAGGAGGATGTGGGGGAAAGGTTAGTGGATCCTTAGGTAGTAACTTTACAGGCATAGATTCAAGCTCTAAGAGTATAGGTATAGGGTCTGCAGGGTGAGATATCTTAGTTGAGAGTTGAGAGATCTATATGTTTGTGATCTAGGCACATTGAGTAGATCAGAGTGCCCTAGATTTTATTAGTATAGTCAATGGTGGGACCACATATTTGGTTCAAGAGATTCATAGGTATAGTAGAGCAGAGTAGTATTATCGAGATTTATATGAGAGGGTAGTGCCTCCATCATAGTGAGAGTCTAGTTTTACCGAGGTGATGAGTAGGTCTCAGGGTAGAACACATTCCAGATAGTCCCAGAGTAGTGGGGGTGTTTCCCAGCCTCAACCTTCTTACCATTCAACACAACATTCTCAGAGTGAAAAGTCACATGACAATGGATCACTTCATAGAGAGCACATACCATCTACTTTAGGAGACAGAGACAACACTAGCGGTGCTTGATTATGTAGACATGTATTATTTTTTGGAATGAGCCTCTAAGCTCCAAATTTTTTACCGATATTCAATTATTGTATTGTGACACTTATTTTTTGGATATATATGAGATGCACCATTTTTGATGCAATTATATGATGCGTTATTTGTTATGCATATGGTTTTTTATGATGTTATTTATGATCTATGAATGGATGCATATGATATATTTATTATGCTTACATGTATGACATGATGTATGGAATTAATTTAATTTCTATGTGATGATGACATTATTGATGCTTATATGTTTTATATATGATGATGGATTCATGTTTTGGAACATGTTGTGGCATATGTGATATGATTTTTATATGAATGATGATGTTTTGCAAAATTATATGTGATATGATTCATCTTTTTGTAATTTTCTTATGCAGTATGTATGACCTATATGCATATGATTATTATGATATTCTAAAATATTTATGGATGCAAGATGATGCAACTCATATATTTGTTTTTGGTATGTCATAGTTCATCACCAAAATGACTGTGGAACCTGTTAATAGAATTGTTAGTGAGAAGAAAAGAAATGATTAATAAAGATTGAAGAAAACTTATGAAATAAATCATTCATTCAAATTTGATAAAATGATTGATATTACTTGAGCTTGTAGTAGTACATGTTTTATCATCATAGAGAGTTTTTATTATGGGGCATGGAACAAGCAAATGTATGCATACTTAAGCATGGATTGCAAAGGTAGCTTTTGTTTTTGTTTTCTTAAAGATATAATATATGGACAAGTGGAAGATGTAAACCAAGTTGAGATGAACCTTGGTGATAGTAATATCCATTTTTCACAGATTTAAATATATCAAACAAAGAGTGTCTTGATTAAGATTAGTGACAATAGACCCTTATAGGAACATGTGAGGAAATTTCCATAAAGAATGTCTATCTTGATACAAGAAAGCATTATATTGGCCTTTGAATTGTATAGGATTTTTGGATTTTTCTAGATAAAATCCCAATCACACATAAGGACCTTAGTTTCCCTAGTACATTCTCAGGAAAAAACATAGATAGAAATCAACAGAAAGAACTGTCATCATCCCTCATTATCACTCTAATAATTTGTGGGTATCATCAAGTATCTTAGGAGTATGACATACGATAAATTAGATAAAAGATAAGATTAACTAAAAAAAACAAGTTGACAAGCTTTTAGGATCTTCTTGTCTACCATACACAATAAAAACTATTATGCTTGATGTAAGAATAAAAAATTTCATATAAGATGCT
>VDFB02012369.1:0-30541 GCA_007258455.2 Sequoia sempervirens | reverse complement strand
CTAGCAAACAATTTTCTTTATGAGATCCTCCTTTCCACCTTAACTCTTGTATTTTTTCTTTATCAAATTATAGAGTATTCTTTTTTACTTAATCACATTATTTTTTCCCTTTAGTAGTAGTTAGCTAAGTTGTTAGCTTGTTTTCCTAGGTTTGACCTTGTCTTTGCAGTTGGCTGGCCATATAGACGCCAGTGCACTGTGTTGTCATCCAAGGATCACACTTTCATCCTCGGCCAAAGAGCTTCTTGAGGTGCAGTGTTGAACCTAAAAACTAGCTTGCCTAGCCCTATTCTGCATTTCAAGTCTATAGAGTGATTGAAGGATCTTATAGTCCTCATCATTCTCATCCTGCATATCCTAACACCCTGCTAAGCTGAGGTAAGTTAGGGCAGCCTTCCACATCTTGGCCCTTTGTAACCTGGGGCCTTGCACGTGGTGGTCCCCCTCTCTTACAGTAGCTTTTCAACATTGAACTAGAATTTGGGAGTATAGACAAAGAAGAATAGAACGCAAAAACTGATTTTCAAGAGCCCGAGCCAAGACCCATTCTCCATAGGGCGAATAAGTCCTTAGTGAGGACTGAAAAATCACTTTTGGTGAAATGTATACAACATTTTACCCTTTTCAAATCTGCCTTTTGACTAATAGTTAGGTTAGATTTGATTACTATTCCTCATTTGCACTTTGTAACACACATTTTGAATTAAATTAGAAAAATAGGTGTATCGTACTTGTTTCATTTTGGTGAATGTACACATTACATCAACCCTATTTTTCTTCATTTCATTATGGTGAACCAAACCTTTGATCATTGCATTTTCTAATTTTGGAGTCCTCTTTCATCCTAGACTTAGATCTTGCATTCATTTGAATCTCTTTGCATTGAATTAGGTCTCATTTAGGGTGCCTTGTCTTTGCTTTTTGTTTAAGGTTTTAGGATTGCATGTTTTGCATTCTTTAAATCTGAAAAATATAAAAAAATAGTCATCTTGGATATCATATACATCATATTAACTTGAATTTGAAAATTGAAATAAAAATTTCATATAAAACTAACTTTTCTAGGTTGTCATTTTGTCATAATTTGTACTTGCATTTCACATTGAATTCACAAAAAACTAAAACTGAAACTTGTAACAAATCTGAATCTAAAAACCATTGAAAATCACTCAAAAATAGGTAAAAATTTGTTTAAAATCCCTCATATAGTACACATTCGCCCTAGGGCCATTGAGTCCTTGATCAAGTCAATCTAATTTTCTGGGCATTAAAATATTCATTTATGCATTTTTGTTTACTGCTTTTAGAATTTTGTTATTGTTTCTATAATTTGGGTTTCATCAGTTTGATCATATCTAGCTTAATTTGGTAAATTTAGTGCATTTTGTGATTTCAAAATTGCATTCACAAGACTTCATTTTCACATTTATACATAGTGTAATCAACAAATTACCTTGTTTACAATCTAAAAATTGCATTACATTCTAGGTCATTGCATTGCATTTTACCCTCTTTCCATTTTGGGTTGGCATTGAGTTTGTGAATCTTGTATGAGCTTCACAACTTGGTGTTCTATTAGAAATACTATAGTGTGACATAGTTTGAGACTCATGTCATCTCGCAATACACCATTCACCGTGGATCTTGGGTTTTCTAACTCTCTTTCTAATAGTGTTGATAATCAACCCCCTATGGATCGTAGCATGCATACCTCATTTCTAATGACTTCCTTACTTACAACCAATGTGTATGATGTTTTTCATGTCTGACAAGAGAACATAAGGTTGCTAGATGAATAATTGAAAACTTTACAAGACCTTGTGAGAGATGAACCTATTGCTATCCATGTCGTTCCTCTTATAGGAAACTTACAAAAGCTACTTAAATATGAACAAGGAATATAATATTTATATAACATTGGTTACCTCATCAACAAAAAATTTCCTCCTCAACCCACTTCCAATACATTACCTATGAATTAATGAAAAGAAGCCACACCTTTCAAAAACTTTACTATCCCTAACACATCCTTTTCTGAAAAAGGAAAGGACTTGCAATTAGAAGATGAAGTTGATGAAAAACACAATTATCATACCAAAGAAGAAACCAAGAGTGTATGATCATCAAAATATTCAGTTACAATAGTTGTATTAACCTCTTGAATCTCTTATAACCTCTTATAGTTATCCAAAATCGAGACAATCTTCTATGCTCTTTTACGTTGGCAACTAATCGAATTACCACCTAAACGTGCAAACTTGACCAAAATACAAACTAAAAAAAATGAACCATATTGTGCTTATCATAGATTCTTTATCCATCATACTAATAATTGTTGTCCCTTAAAGAAAGTATTGAAGAAGTTTGCACCCTCTAAGAATCAAACTTAGCTAAAAGAGCATGCATCTTGCTCCTTGCCATGTAATAGTTGTAAGGTCATAGCATCCTCACTATTATGTATGTTTTACATTCATTATAAATCATTCTCTTTACTGCAATGAGCTTATTCTCATCACTTATTTCAGCTCATCCTTGTCCTACACTTAGTGGGGGAAAGGGTTTAGATAGCCTTTTCCTAGATTTGGTACTTGATCTTGTCCGTTTTGCTAGTTTTCCACCTTCCATATGTGCCTTACTAGTCTTTTGCATTGTTTTCATTTTCATGATTCTTTATGTGATTGCATGTGTAATATGATCCCTTGTACCATTTCATTTGATGTATCTCTATCTCTTCTTGTGAATTCCTTTATTTTTCTCTACATTATTCTCTATGTTGTAAACATTTTATCTTTTTTCTTGTCTTGTGTTTTCCTTTTGGGGGTGATGCACAACATCAAGAAATTTAGGTCTTCCATGTTGATCTAAAGGAATTTTCATTTTTTTTTTAATCTTTATGTGTCATTTTTCTAGTTCTATGAATACTATGGGAATGATGACATTTTTGAGCTCTATAACAACATTGTAGTAAAGATGTATTGACCCTAAATCTATAGATACCTTATTTATTTTTGGGAGAAACCTCTCCCTCCTTTTTCATGGCATAGCTTCATTTCAGAAACATATGACTTGGCATAGGGATTTTTGAGTAAAGCTCTCTTGTCTTAGGATTGAACATTGGCTACTTTAAAGTAATTTCTCACAACAATGGTGTTAGCAACTACTTTAAAGTGGGGGCATACATTGATAGTATCTTTTGACATTTTTCATGTTTCATGGTGTGATTTTCTTTATTTTTGTGATGCATCCTTTTCTTGGTGGTTTCATTGGGTTTTATATCCTCCAAGAGTGTGATATTTTTTAGAATACAACTATTCTCTTAGTGGCATTGATGCAACACACTACATCCCCTAAGTTGCAAAACTTTCACTCTTGACTTGTCTTCTCTTGTATACATTAGACATGATGTTCCCTAAGAAGAATACCTTACACGAACTAATAAAAATACCTTTGAACAAAAAAAAATACTAGTATTATTGTTCATAAGTGTTACATAACACATCTTATTAGCCTTATGAAGCTCAAAACCCTAAAATTCAAGGCCACTAGGCATAACGTACCTTGCTTGCTAGTGGAGCCTTTCCTTTTTCATAGGTGTTTAGCATAACACATCTTATTAAGCCCTATGAAGCTCTAACTCTAAATTCAAGACCACCAAGCATAACACACCTTGCTTGCCTATGGATCCTTGCCTAGCATTTTGGTGCCTTATTGAAGTTGTCAGGAGGAGAGATTTGATATGGTATGGGAGCCTAATATGATTCTCTCATTTTCCACCCTTTTGGGATACTCACCTAGTGGACAACCTTAGGTTCCACTGTTGGAAGAATGAAGAACAATGGTCAACCATACAACTTTTGTGTTGTCATTGATGTGACCATGTTATATGGGTTGTGTCTACAATACTAAGTTATTATTTGATCTGGTACTTTGGTTCGGTATCTGAACCGGTTACATTTTACATCCTCCAGTATCTTGTTTTGTAAACCTCCACAATTGATAGTTTCTACTTGTGGTTTTGGGAATTAGTTTATGGATATTGAAAGCATGTATGATTGACATCTCTCATGCTCAGGTTCTCGTATGGTGTATCAACATTATTATTTTGTTGCATTTTTGTTATTAGGCCTATCTTTGGCTGACCTCATGGGTAATTGGTGGTATGGCGAATTAATTTTGTTTTGTAGATATATATGTGACCTATCTTAGGTCTATGCCAACATGATGTAGTGTGTTGAGCATTTGAATTATCTTTGGAAGTTTTTATGAATGCTTGAAGCTGATAGTTGATATTATTAATGAACAAGGGTTGCATCTAATTAGACTGACCTAATTGATGCTCTTGAATGGGCTAGATATATATGCCATATAGTTTTGAAGATTGTTGTAAGTAAGAATTGTGAAGAGAGTGAGGAATGACATTGATGTGAATGTGAAGAAGTGCAAAAATTATGAAGTGTGTTAAGTTAGTCTATTGAGCATCACTAGAATTATATCCACACTTGTTAGGTGCACTCTCATTAGTTCATTTTGGCTATGAATTCAATTTTGTTTTGTAATCCTTTTGTAGGAAGTGAGCCTCCTTGTAAGCAGTGAGCTTTTATACCTGGGCAGTGAGTCCTATTCTAGGCAATTTGCCTTATATATTTAGTTTTGCTATTACTATATATTTTGAGTTAATCCTCACTGTGGTTTTTCCCTCATTGGGATTTCCATGTAAAATCTAGTGTTCATTGTGTTGATTTTTATTTCTTTTATTTGCATTCCATGTTCATCCTTAATAACAAAATAGTGTGGTTGTGAAGTTGATAAGTGTTGGAAGTTTTGTATTTGGAATTGGTGACAACTGATTCACCCCCCTCTTAGTTGTCCCACACCTTTTAACAATTGGTATCAGAGCATTGGTTCCTTGGTAAAGAGCTTAACTGCTTGAGGAGGATCCTGAAGGTTGATGAAATGGATGACAAAGAAGAACTCTAGGCTACACTTGAAGATCTTGATAAAGATGAAAATGAAAATAGAGATTTGAAAGATAATCTTGATGATGCAAATGAATGTGTCCAGAAATTGAAAGAGAAATTGAAGAAGTTCAAAGAAAGACATAGAGAAGTGAGTGAGCAGCTTAAACAAGAGATCATCAGATTGAAAGTGCCAGTGGAAGAAAATAAGAGAATTGAAGAATGTCTTAATATAATGGTACAAAGAAAGTCTGATGAGTGCACTAGAATTGAACAAGAGGTGGTGAATCTAAAAGTTGAACTGGAGAAGGCTAAAATCCATGAAAAAAATTTCAAATCTAGCTCAGACAAGATTGATGAGTTGATTGTTGGACATAAACCAAGTAAAGATAAACGTGGCTTGGGAAATGAAACATGTGGAAGTTCAAAGGATAATCAAAAGACTCAAGAAAAAAGGGAAGCAAAAGAGAAATTTAAGAAAATTTTCTAGAAGACCATCTATGAGACAACCTAATGCAAAAAGGTATCCCTCTTTCAATGGTGTCTACTTTTCATGTAACAAATTTGGCCACACGGTAACTATGTGCAGAAGCAAATTGAATCAATTTTTTGGACAATGTTTTTCATGCAAGAAATTTGGACATAAAGCTATTGAATTTAGATATTAGGTGAGAATGATTAGTCAAGTGATGATGAATAGGTTTAATGGAGGCATAATGAATCAATCCTTTAATGGTTACTTCTATACTTGTAAAAAATTTGGACACAAAGCTAATCAATGTAGAACAAGGGTTAATGGAGGTCAGAAAAGTGTTGTCTTCTATAATTACAACAAACCTAGACATATCTCAAAATTTTGCAAATGTAAGAAGGGAAAGCAGTCTACTATGGTAGAGAAGAATGAGCCTATGAAGAAAATTGAAATAGATGAGGTGATGCAAGAGATGAATAAGATATGGAGGAAGAAAGAAGAAGATCCAGAGACAACTGATGTGTATGTGCCCTCATCCGGCACAGACAATTCCTTTGGGAACTAGACCTACCATGGTCTTAGGGGGGTCATTAATAGAAAACTATACAAACCCCCTAGATGGATGTTGTGTTAGATGTTGGCATGAGGATATATTGTAAAGGATGAGTAAACAAAAGTTATGGAAAAGAAACCAAAAGAAAAATTGCAAGAATGTTCTTTTGTAGACCAATTTAGGGTTTACAGTGCAATGAAACAAGGGTTTTATCAACTTTTTTAAGTTTTCCACATTTAATGTGAATTAGGGAAAATTGATGGTGTATAAAGTAAAATTCATAAGTATTTTTGATCATTTGTGCACTTGAATAATTTGGACAAATAACTTGGAGCAATCCTGAAGCAATCTCAAACTGATTACTAGTTTATGCAGTGTTGGGGACCTCCCTGGGAAGAAAACTGTGAAATACAGAGATGTGGAGGAACTTATTGGTATTGACAAAAACCCTTGATCTCTATTGATAAGTACTATTGTGGATTCTATTATAAGGTATGTTTTGTATGACATTTCTTATAAAATATATTTTAGAAATCATGAAGGTTCAACTTTGGCTATTGTTGTATATCTTGCAGCACACATGATGGTTAAGGAATACAAGCAGTTTGATTTGTGTAGCTTATTACTAGAAAACCTAATTGAGAATGTCAAAATTTCCTTGGTTGAAGGCTATCCTTTTTCAGTTTGGATCTTTTCTCATATGTTTGATATTTTACTTTCTAAGCTCACTACAGGGAAAAGAGAATGTTGAATAGGAATTTGGTATTATTGTCAAAAAACAAGTTTATAAGTATTTGGAATCGATGGAGGAAAATGTAAGTGTTTGTAGAATCTATTTCACATCCCTAAAGAAAAATTTGTGCTCCAATATGTCAGTATCTACTTAGTGTGAAGTAGGATCCTCCTCTGGTAAGAAAGAATTGGAAGTTGCCATTGTTGAATCCTCTTCAGAATATAAAAGGAGAAAAACTATCAGAAAATATATTATCACTATCTTGGAAGAAGAGAAGAATGAAGAAGAATTTCTATTTAGATATGAATCCATTGATCTAGAGGATATATAGATGATGTTGGATAAAGGTGATATGAAGAAGATTGGTGAAATGTGGAGTGCATGCACTCTAATTGAAAGACTTAAGATTGATGATGTGCTGGTTGATTATTTGCTCAATAGGGGTATTTCAGTTTTAGATGTGTCTTGACTCTTTACTAGATGATCTAGTAGAGGTTATTGAAGAAAGAACATTTTTGGAAGGACTTGAAGGTCATAAATTTGAAGCTATGATTGAAAGAAGATGTACCAAATCCAAACAAGTGTTATCTAAATACATTAATGAGACATGACAATGCATCAAAGAAGCATCTAAAATCTACAGGTATTGTCTCTGGTGGCCAACAACTGTTGATAATTTTAGAAGCAGAATTGAATCCATTGAATCTGAGATGATTTGTATTGGAAAGAGTTTTGATTTCTTCATAGAAAAGAATGCAAAATAGAGAATAAGAGTTGGTGAATTGCAAGTGGAATTTTTGATTGATTAGAGGCAAAGAGAAGACATGATTAGAACCTTGTGGTTGGTTAAAGAAATTGTTGAGGTCCGGTTGGATCATCTCTCTAGAATACTCTCTGATGCATAAGATTGTGAATGACAATATCCATCTTCAGATTAGACATCTTCTTTTATGCAGTTGTCTTTATTGGATGGTATGAGTGCAAGGATGAATTTAGCTATACTTTCTTGGAAAAGGATTCTTTCGATCATAAGAGACAAGTACAAGAAAATATTTCATGTAAAAAGTGTTATTTTCAATTGAATGTTTGAAATGGGGAGTTGGAATTCCTTTGTATATACAATATTACTATGAACATACGTGCACATTCTATTTTTGGTTGCCCTTTGCCATTGATGTCAAAGGGTGAGAAATTCATGTGAAGAATACTAGTGATAGGGGGAGAGAATATTGTGGCACATGTTGCCATCAATGACAAAGGGGGAGATTGTTAGAAGAATGAAGAAGAATGGTCAACTATACAACTTTTTTGTTGTCATTGATGTCACCATGTTATATGGGTTGTGTTTACAAGACTAAGTTATTATTTGATCCGGTACTTTGGTTTGGTATCTGAACTAGTATACAGTTTATATCCTCTGGTATCTTGGTCTGCAAACCTCCGCAGTTGATAGTTGTTGCTTGTCATTTAGGGAATTAGTTTATGGATATTGAAAGCATGCATGATCAAAATATCTCATGCTCAAGTTTTGGTAATTCTGTTGTTGCATTTTTGTTATTAAGTCTATCTTTGGCCGACCTCATAAATAATTGGTGGTATGGTGAATTAATTTTATTTTGCGGATATATGTGTGACCTAACTTGGGTCTATACCAACATGACGTAGTGTGATGAGTGTTTGAATTATCTTTTGAAGTTTTTGTGAATGCTTGAATAGTTGATATTATTAATGAACAAGGGTTGCATCTAATTAGGCCAACCTAATTGATGCTTGTGAATAGGACAAATATATATGCTAGACAGTTTTGAATAATGTTGTAAGTAAGAATTCTGGAGAGAGCAAGGAATGACATTGATGCGAATGTGAAGAAGTATGAAAATGATGAAGTGTGTTAAGTAAGTCTATTGAGCATCACTGGAACTGTATCAACACTTGTTATGTGCACTCTCATTAGTTCATTTCGACTGTGAAGCCAATTTTTTTTTGTATCCTTTTGTAGGCAGTGAGCCTCCTTGTAAGCAGTGAGCTTTTGTATTTGGATAGTGAGTCATATTCTGGGCAGTGATCCCTTTGGTAGTGAGCCTTATATATTTGGTTTTTCTATTACTATATATTGTGAGTTAATCCTCACCGTGGTTTTACCTCATTGGGTTTTCCATGTAAAATTTGTTGTTCATTGTGTTAATTTTTCTTTCTATTATTTGCATTCCATGTTCATACTTAATAATAGAATAGTGTGGTTATGAAGTTGATAAGTGTTGGAAGTTTTGTATTTGAATTTGGTGACAACCGATTCACCCCCCCTTTCAGTTGTCCTGCGCCTTTTAAAATACACTACCCTGGAGTGAGTGAAACAAAATAAAAACTGATGGCTTAGATGTGTTCCACATCTCGTTGGACTGTCTAGGCTTGATATTTTTGGTCTTTGATGTTGTATGATTGTGTATCTTTGTCATTGTTGCATACATAAGTGTCTTGAATATCTACTTTAGAGTGAAATTTTGACATGGGGTCATCCTCTCACTAAAGTAGGGGAAAAATGTAGTGTAGGAAAAATTATTCCTTTTTCACACTTAATTTGGGAATAATTAATAATAAAATGAGCCTAATGTTTCCTTGATTTAGTGTTGTAATATGTCTTTCATATTTACATTAAGTTTAGGGCACTTTCTAAATAAAATGGACTAAATTGTGCCTTATTTAGGGTGTTGTAAGGTGTACCTTTACACTTTCACACAAATGTAGGTCTTCATTGATTGATTGAGGTTAATTTTCCTTAATTAGCCCCTTTAATTCAAATCCAAGCCTAATTAAATGCAAATTATGAGAGATAAAACTTGACAATCATAAATTCCATTTCACAACACTTAACTTTGGAAGATGTGTGTCCTAGGTAGGTGACCTAGGAACCATTCACCATAGAGTGAATTGGTCCTCACTTAGTCCTATGACCCTATTTTTATATAACATTTCAACTTGTCTGATGTGTGTCCTAGGTAAGTGGCCTAGGACCCTATGGTGAATGGGTCCTCACTTAGACCTAAGACCCCTCTTTTGGATATGTTTTTGTTGGTATTTTAATGATTTCAAATTCATAATTCAATGTTGACTTGTGATATTTCAATTTTGGGAATTAATGTTAAGATAGGTACAAATACAAGGTCATTTCACTAAGTTCATCATAGAATTTAAAGCTAAGATCCTAGATCTTCATAAGTAATCAAAAGTACTTTCATAAGAGAATTATAGGAGCATTCAAGAGAATTTTTCAAGGCATTCAAGGGAATATTTGTAGAAGATTATTACAACAATCAAGATTCATTTCATCATTTCAAAGATGTATTGCATCATGCATGTTGTTTCAGCTAATATGTTGATGTAGTGTTCAAGATCAATCAAGCATTCAAAGGGAATTATCTCTAATCAAGTTTCATGATCAAGATCTACATTCATTGATGCCACTTCACACAAGGATGTAGATTTGTACTCCAAGGTTTCAATTGAGGTTTGGTGAGTTGTTACGTATTGTTGTTCATTCATCATTCCTTTTATGCTTTTATTCATCACAAGGCTTAATTGCCAAAATGGGGTTTGACCAAGGGAAACCCCTATTCCCTAACAAACAACATTTTTATCTCTTTGATGTGTGATTGCGTGTTTTAGGTTGAAGATCATTTGGAGAGAAAAATTGAAGAAATTTGTAAAGTTGTCAGAAAAATTGTCAAATAAGAGAAAATGATCTACAGGTTTTATTTCTAGCTTTTTGAAAATGAACAATTGGAATCTAGGAGTGAAGGAATAGAAGAATGTAACCTAGAAAATGATTTTTAGGAGCCCTACCCAAGACCCATTCACCATAGGGAAAATGAGTCCTCAATGAGGATTGAAAAAATAGTTTTGGTGAAAGGTACACATTATTTTACGATTTATAGATCTGCCTTTTAATTGTCAGTTGGGTTAGATTTGATTACTATTCCTCATTTGCACTTTGTAACACCCATTTTGAATGAAATTAGAGAAATAGGTGCATCATACTTGTTTCATTTTGGTGAACATACACATTACATCAATCCTATTTCTCTTCATTTCAATTACAACTAATGGAGCTTAGACCTACATCTATTATACTACAATTAAAATAGTGGTCAACAATCAAGTTTGAGGGAATCATAGAAGACTTGGTAATGACATTAGACTCATGGGAGTATCCTATATACTTTTTGGTGTTGCAACCTAAAGCTAATCTTGCAGGATATCACCTCATCTTAGGGAGACCTTGTTTGGAAACTAAAAATGCCTTTATAGGTTGTAGGTCTAGTAACATGATCATTTCCAATGGAAATGTGACTAAGAAACTAGTCATCTATCTACTTTCCTAGTGACATGTAGATTTGGAGAAAATTTTATGGTCTATTGTAGATGCAAAAGATGAGTACTCATAAACTTTGATGACTATTGAATGTAGTCCCTTATTAAAAAAACAAGATGAAGATGAACTATTTTTAAACATCATGTAGAATAATTATGACAGGGAACCACAACAACATGACTTTCTAACATGTTTTATTAGACCCCCTACAAAACATAATTCTCGCTAATACATCTGAGTTTATTTCTCAAAATTTCCACACCTTATTGCCACATAATTATATTCCAAATATATTAGGTCTTGAAATTTCATCTATTAAAATATCATGCTTGAATTTAGAGATTATGCCAAACAAGACACTAAATGTAAACAATCAATTGAATGTTGCACAATTGACCTCAATTTTGAGTGTGATGCAAGCACATGTAACTAAATTTTCATGGGATTACCATGACATGAAGGGTATATACCCAAACCAATGCATGCATTATATTTACATCAATGAAGGATGTAAGCCAATTAGGCAACCCCAAAGGAGAAAGAACCTTTTAGTCTATGACATATTCAAAGGAGAATTTCAAAATTTGTTGGATGCAAGATTCATCTACCTAATCTTTGACGGTCAATGGGTGTCCCCACGAGTGATTATACCTAATAAAGGAGGGAAAAGGAAAGTGTGTGTACAATATCATGAGTTAAATGCATTAAATAGGAAAGACCACTTTCCCCTTCCATTCATTGACCAAATATTAGATTCATTGGTAGGAAAGTAGTACTTTTCCTTCTTGGATGGCTTTAGTGGATACAATCAAATTAAGATAGCCCCATAAGCTAAAGAAAATAAAACATTCACATGCCCTTTGGGTACAAATGCTTACTTTGTCTTTTCATTTGGGCTATGTAATGCACTTACCACTTTTCAAAGGTCAATATTGAGCATATTATCAGAATTTGCACATGAGTCCATGGAGGTTTACATGAATGATTTTAAAACTTATGGGAATACCTATAAAGAACTTTCCAATTGGGAGAAAGTATTAAAGATATTTCAAGATCATCAATTATCCCTAAGTTATGAAAAATGCTTCATGATGATGATTGAGGGAGGAGTTTTGGGGCATTTTGTGTCCAAGAAGGGAATCCAAGTAAACCCCAATAAAATTGAGATAATATCAACATAGCCTATACCTAGTGACAAAATAATGTTAGAAGATTCCTTAGCCATGTTGGGTACTATAGTAGATTCATACAAGATTTTACTAAACTTGCAACACCACTATATTGGAAAATATGCCTCAATCTCATAGGCTAAAACCTCTGAGAAAGCATAGTCAGTGTAACATTTCTTTGGTCTGGCCATCTGGAAGTTTACCTTGTGAAATATTTTGGTCATTGTGACCTTGCAAAAGTCTTGCTGAACGCGTTCACCTTGAAGTCTATCGCTATGACATAAGGCAATCATTGTAATCTCTTACCGACTGGGAGATGTCTGGCTGACAGTTGGTGTCTATCAGAAGTCAGGGAGACTCATGGCGACTAATGTTTTCGGGGAGACCTGGCCAAAAGGTTTATGTTTCGGTATGAGGTCTTACTGATACGAATGTCTTGCCGATTGTATGGTCTTCGGGTTCACTATGACTCTTGGCAAAAGACAGTTCGGGTTAACCTAGCGGTTCGGTGAGAAGTCTTACCAAAAGTAACATGTCTTGGCGACAGTGTTGGAGCTTTCGGGGAAACTCTTGGGTGATCGGTAAGAAGTCTTACCAATAGTGATATGTCTCACCGACTTGGAGTAACTTGAGGATCTCAGTGAGAATGAAGAATTGTCTTGGTGACAATGAAACACTCTTGAAGACATCAGGTAGACCCTTGGCTGAAAGGCTTGTTTCGATATGATGTCTCATTGAATATCGAATGTCTCACCAAAATTAAGTGGGGTCATCAGTTCGGTGTGACTCTTGGTGAACATTGAGTTCAGGGAACACATCGATGTGACTTAAAGGCTTTGGTAAGAAGTCTTGGCGAATGTAATAAGTCTAGCTAACAAGTTTGAATCAGAGTGACTTAGAACTTGCGGGGTGATGTCTTGGCGAAAGGTGTTTGTCTTGCCGATGGGAATCCTATTGTCGGTATGACTCTTTGACTTTGGTATGACCTCTCACTGATTAGCGATGGTTTGGCTGATGCTTCTTGGATGTCGGCATGACTCTTGGAGATTGTTCAAAGATCGATATAACATGAAGCTCGTTGTGATGTCTTGGCGAAAGATGATAGTCTTGCCGATAGTTGGATATCGGTAGAACCTCTTGCCGATGGAGATGACTCTTGGTGACAACGTGTAATCTGGTCTTGTGGCATCGGGGAGACACTTCTAGTGTCTCACCAACATGTGACACAAGTTGATTGTTGTTGAACAAGTTAAGACTATTCGATGTGGTGTGATGTGGACCAATCTGAGAGGGCAGAGTGAACCATTTTGCTGTGAGACTATTGCGACTGTTTCTATGTGGAAAGGAAAAATCTACAAAAGGAAGTGGAAACATCTTCGAGTTGATAATGATGTCGTGTTGGAGGTTGCTTTCTAATTGTTGAGAATGAATGCATATATGTATGCATTGGACATTTTGGAAAGACACGGAGCAAGAGAGAAGGAAGCTGATAAGCCAAAAAGTTGAAGAGCCAAGAGCTAGAGAGTGAACTATAGAGTAAGGACAGAGTGGCTGGTTGATAGGCTGAAGCCATGAGGTCGAAGTAGAGGATTGAGAGGCAGAGTCAAGCTATTGGAATCTCTCATGATCCTGATTGCTTTGTTTGATCTCTCAGGAATAGTTTTCTACCAGTTGTATCCAGATGAACAAGATGTAATCTCTGAAAAGGCTAAGAGCCTAAAATTTTATTGTAACCATTTGTTGTAGAATAATACAATGGCTCGATCTTTGGAGTGGGGTTTTTTATCCGAAAGGATTTTCCCCATGTAAATCTTTGTGTTCTAGTTTTCTGTTTCATCTTTCATGTATGTTGCTTTGTAGTAGAATCTGTTAATGCTTGCTGTTGAATTTACATGTGTTTCTCTTAGATGGATCAATGTAGGAAATGAACTGTGTCTGTTCCGCATTTAGACATAGTTGTTCGTGTCTTTGAGGCAACCTAATCGAAATGAAATTTACCAAAGGCACTACTGCATGGAGTTTTCATAAGATGCACTC
Organism: Sequoia sempervirens; assembly: GCA_007258455.2. Taxonomy (NCBI): domain Eukaryota; kingdom Viridiplantae; phylum Streptophyta; class Pinopsida; order Cupressales; family Cupressaceae; genus Sequoia; species Sequoia sempervirens. The sequence goes on along the minus strand of VDFB02012369.1, from coordinate 16,253 downwards.
CTAGATTTCCTTACACACTATTTGTCTTATTATCTAAGGATGTAGAGTTTGAAAGGACACCTACTTTTCAACACTCCTTTGAAGCTCTCAAGGTAGCATTAACAAAAACCCCTATCTTAAGAGGACCATACTAGAATTTACTTTTCCATATCCATACAAATACTTCTGATTTTGTAATAGGAGCTATGCTAGGATAGAAGAATAGAAACCTTGAGTATGTCATTTATTATATCAATAAAAATATTTAAGGGGTAGAACTCAACTAAATAGTAACTAAGAAGGAGATGTTAGTAGTGGCTCATACAATCAAAAAATTTAGACACTACATTATAGGGTATTGTGTATCCATACATATTGACCATAAAATAATAAGGTATCTAATGAAAAACCAATAGTTGGTGGTAGAATTGTAAGGTGATTACTACTACTCTAGCAATTTTATATAACTATTTTGGACAAGCTAGGGAAAGCCAATGTAGTAGAAAATTTCCTCTCTAGATTTCCAACCAAATTAAAAGATGTTGTAGATGATTCATTCCTAGATGAGCAACTATTTTATCTCTCTACATACAACTTGGTATGTAAACATAGCCAACTGGGTGGGTGCATATAGATGGGGTGCCAAAAAGTGGCCAACCATCTTTCAATTTTTTAAAAAGTCGTAATGTGAGTGCATTATAATGTGCTCACATTATAATGAGATCACATTATGGATTTTTGTGGTCGAGCCTTAGGCTCAGCCACACCAAAGCCATAACACACTCGTGTTATAACACAAGCGCATTATAGTTATTATAAAGAAAAAAAATTCTTTCATTTTTATTTCTGCATTTTGTTGTTTAGCCATAGCCTACAAACCCTCAAGAGGATGCTCATGTTTTATGAGACCTCATACTTCACCAAATATTTGCTGAATCTTTTCCAAAATGCTGCCACAATGCCAGGGAGGTCAAGGAGTAAGTTTTAATTATTTTCCAGGTGAATTTGTTACTAAATAGGTAGATTTAATATTTTTTTCATGTAAATTTGTTTAATTTATTAGAAATGATAATGCACCTCCTTCTCCTCAAAATCCTCCCTCACCTCAACCCCAAATACCTACTAAACAACAACCCCAACAAACACCTCCAACAATTCCTCAATATGCTCTAGAAACTTAATAAAATCTAATGAGGAAAATTGAAAATAACAAAGAAAAAATTGAGGATATAATTGCAAGGTTGAAAGATCCTGCAAGCTCAACCTCACATAGATCCACACTTGCTCAATCACTTGAAATGATGTTATCAAATGTAAATTCAATTAACAAGAAAATAACTATTTGTTCAAATAAGAGAAGAGAGTAAGATAATTTTATGCTAATAAATTATCCTATAAACAAGTGAAAGATGAAAAAATTACAAAATTTGACTTGTGTTCCCTATTCACAAACCCTAAAACAAATCAGCCTTTACACCCTTCAAGCAAGAGGTTCCCTATCCATTGGTGCAACCACCAAGGGATAAAGAACCATTTTTGGAAGAGGTGGTGGATGGTTTTTGACCATCCTCCATGCAAAAAAAATGAGGCACCACAATATTTTTTGAGGAAACTCTATTGTGAGTTTATCCTAAATAAAATCCCAAACTATTTTGATATCAAGACTTCCACAGTAGAGGTGGAGGCTCTGCATAAGATAGATCAAGGGAACGTCTTGACCCACAATGGCCAGCAAGATGAGCACTCAATAGACTAGCATATGAGCATGTGGCTATCCCTTCCATTGTGAAGGAGAGTGTTGAGGTCGTGACACTACAGTTGATTAGTTCTATGACCCAGAACCTCATACAACATGCCAGTCCTATAGCACATGGTGAGCTACGAGAGTCTTCAAGTAGTAGAGTTCCACTTCATATTTTTCTAGCTTTTAGGGTACCTTATGGTTATGACCCCACACATAGTCAAGACATAGGTGCATAGGGTACATATGTAGTTGATCAAATGGTGATGAAAGATGCCCTCCTTAATGAGGAATTTGGCGTTGATAGTTACGTAAATGTTAGCAAGTTTATTGAATTTAATTTGTTAAATTTCTTTTTTGAAATGCAAGATTAACTAAATTAGTTTAATTATTATAATGAAATTTTAGAGTCATAGCGTTCATTTAGGTTTTAGCGGTCCTCCACCTCCTTATTACATTATGACATGTATTGTTGAGGTATGTGACTAGTAAATAATTATAATTATTACATGTGAATAGCATTGTTATATGAATGGTATTCTTATATCTGATTTTGGATGTTGAATAGGTTAATCTTGGAGATTTGATGGGAACACCTCCCAATGGAGGTGGACATCAAAGCTTCACTGAGGTAATAAAATAAATATTTTAACAAATGAATTGTAGAAAATAAATTTTTGTAGTTTATATTCATATCGTTGATTACATTGCATTACACATCTTTCAAACTGGAAGCATTACTTCACATTGCATAGCTAATAACTAGATATTTATAGATGACAAAAATTTAGTTACAATTTATAGTTTTATGCAAAGTCAACATAAGTAGTTATGCAATTAATTCACATTTCATAATTAGTAACTAGGAGTAGCTACCAATTGCATTTTCTTATCATGGCATTCCATGAGACCACATTTCTTTGAGGCATTTTTTCAAATAATTCACTACATTTTCTATGCTATGGATGCTTGGAAAAAATCTATGAAAGCATAATAGTAAGCTATAGCATAGACAAGTCAATGAATTGTTTGAAAGCATGACTCAAAGAAATGTGGTCTCATAGAGATGTCATGACATTCCATCACCATGAGACCACATTTCTTTGAGGAATTTTTTCAAACAATTAATTTCCTTGTCTATGCTATGACATTTTCATACATTTCTATCAAAGCATTTTATCACATAGTTCACTGCCTTACTACTATGGCTAAAAGCCTAAAATAGGTTCTTTTGAACAAACTATGGATGTCTGGAAAAAAATCAATCAAAGCATAATAGTAAGCAATAGCATAGACAAGGTAGCAATCTGTTTGAAAAATACCTCAAAGAAATGTTGTCTCGTGGTCATGGAATGCCATGACAAATTGATTATCATGGCATTACATCACCATGAGACCACATTTATTTGAGACATTTTTAAAAATAGATCATTGCCTTATCTATGTTACCACATTTTCCACACGTCTACCAAAGCATTTTATGAAATAGTTCACTACCTTGCTGCTATGTCTAAAAGCCTAAAAAAAATTGTTTTGTATAGACTATGGATGCTTGGAAAAAATCTATCAAAGCATAATAGTAAGCAATAACATAGACAAGGTAGTGAAATATTTCAAAAAATGCTTCAAATAAATGTGGCCTCATGGACATGTCAATCACCATGAGAGGTCACATTTTTTTGAGGCGTTCATCACCATGAGACTACATTTCTTTGAGGCATTTTTTCAAACAACTCATTGCCTTGTCTATGCTACCACATTTTCCATACATGCCTGCCAAAGAATTTTATCAAACAGTTCACTACCTTTCTTTTATGGATAAAATCCTAAAATAGGTGCTTTCGAACAAACTATAGATGCTTGGAAAAAATCTATTAAAGCATAATAGTAAGCAATAACATAGAAATGGCAGTGAACTATTTGAAAAAATGCCTCAAATAAATGTGGTCTCTTGAGGCATTTTTTCAAATAGATCAGTACCTTATCTATGCTACCACATTTTCCATACATGTCTGCCAAAGCATTTTATCAAATATTTCACTACCTTGCTGCTATTTCTAAAAGCCTAAAATAGGTGCTTTTGAACAAACTATGGATTCTTGGAAAACATATATCAAAGCATAATTGTAAGCAATAACATAGACAAGGAAATGAACTATTTGAAAAAATGCCTCAAATAAATGTGGTCTCATGGTGATGAACTGTGGTCTCATGGTGATGTTCATCACCATGAGACCACATTTCTTTGAGGAATTTTTTCAAATAGCTCACTACCTTATCTATGCTACCAAATTTTCCATGCATGTCTACCAAAGCATTTTATCAAACAACTCATTGCATTGTTGTTATGGCTAAAAGCCCAAAATAGGTGCTTTTGAACAAACTATGGATGCTTTAAAAAAAATCTACCAAATCATAATAGTAAGCAATAGAATAGACAAGGCAATGAACTTTTTGAAAAGATGCCTGAAAGAAATGTGGTCTCATGGTGATGTCCATCACCATGAGACCACATTTATTTGAGGAATTTTTAAATAGTTCATTACCTTGTCTATGCTACCAAATTTTCCATACATCTCTACCAAATAATTTTATTAAATAGTTCACTACCTTGCTGCTATGTTTAAAAGCCTAAAATAGGTTCTTTCAAACAAATTATGGATGCTTGGAAAAAAGCTATCAAAGAATAATAGTAAGCAATAGCATAGACAAGAAAATGAACTGTTTAAAAAAATTCCTCAAAGAAATGAGGTCTCATGGTGACGTTCATCTAACTTCCTTTTAGATAGAATGTTTCTAACTACCATGGTTTTTGACTAACACCTCACCAAAGTTTGCTAGCTTTTTTCACTTTGGGCTCTTATGAGATATCATTGGTGCAATGTAGGTCAAACTATTTTGGCATGTTTGGGTGAAAAGAAGGACCTTACCTAGTGTAAACTTACCCATCCAAACACATTGGAACTATTGGTTTGGTTGCACGACAAACAAAATGAAAATTACACCACCTTGTAGCTTTACACTACATGCATTTGACACTTTTTCCTTCAACTAAAAACTGGACACCATGGGAAAACAACTCGAAGATATCAAAAATTGAGAGAGGATATTATAGAGGGGCCCTACATGATCTTGTACCTTTAGATGGAGTTTTTTTAAGTGCTATGGTTTTTGAGTAACATCTGATCAAAGTTTCTACCTTTTTTCACTTTGGTCTCTTAAGAGATATTGCTAGTGCAATGTAGCTCAAACTATTCCAACATGTTTGGGTGTAAAATAGGACCTTTAATAACATAAAACTACCCATTTAGATTCTTTAGAACTATCGGTTTGGTTGCATCACAAACATAAAAAAAATTACACCACCTTGCAACTTTACACTATAGGCATTTAACACTTTTTCCATCAATTGAAAACTAGACACCATGGGAAAATGACTCAGAGATATCAAAATCCGAGAGAGTTTATTGTAGGGGGGCCCTATGTGATCTTTTAACTTTAGATGAAATTCTTCTAAGTGCCATGGTTTTCAAGTAACACCTTATCAAAGTTTACTACCTTTTTGCACTTTGGTATCTCTAGGGATATCGTCGATGCAATGTAGCTCAAAATGTTTTAGCATGCAAGTGTGTGAAACAAGACCTTTCATAGCATAAACCTAACCATCTAGATGCATTAGAATTGTTGGTTTGGTTGCACAATGAAAAAAATAAAATTTTTACCACCTTAAAACTTTACATTGCATTCATTTGACACTTTTTCCATCAACTAAAAATTTACATTTGACCATATACCTTAAACCCTTAATCCATCAACCCTCAACCCTTAAACTCATAATCCCTTAGCCCTAAATATTATACCCTTAATTCCTAATTCAACAAATCTTAAACCCTCAACCCTTAATCCTTAATCCCTTAAACTCTCAACCCTTAAATCCTAATCCCTTAATCCCTCAACCATGAACCCTAATCCATATTCCTAATCCCTCAACCCTAATCCCTAATCTCTATCCCTAAACCCTCAACCCTTAATCCATCTATCCTATACATTAAACCCTCAACCCTAATCCCTCAACCCTATACCTTAAACCATTAATCCATCAACCCTAAACCCTTAAACCCTTAATCACTCAACTGTCAACCCTTAAACCCTCTACGCTATACATAATACCATCAACTGTAATCCCTCAACCCTCAAACCTTCAAATCTAAATCCCTAATCCCTTAAACCCTCTACCCTATACATTAAACCCTCCACCCTAATCCCTTGATATTAGACATTAAACCTTTAATCCATCAACCCTCAACCCTCAAACCCTAAACATTGATCCTCTACATTAAACCCTCAACCCTAATCCCTAATCCCTATACCTTTACCATTAATCCATCAATCCTCAACCCTTAAACCCTTAATCACTTAACCTTCAAACCTTAAACCCTAATCTCTAAAACCCTCTACCATATACATTAAACCCTCAACCCTAATCCCTTGACCCTATACCTTAAACCCTTAATCCATCAACCCTCAACCCTTAAACCCTTAAACCCTCAACCCTTAAACACCAAAACCTCTATCCTATACATTAAACCCTCTACCCTATACATCATACCCTCAACCCTAATCCATCAACCCTATACCCTTAAATCCTAATCCCTCAACCCTTAAACCCTCAACCCTTAATCCCTAATCCATTAAATCCTCTACTATATACATTAAACCCTCAACCCTAATCCCTTGACCTTGTACCTTAAACCCTTGATCCATCAACCCTCAACCCTAAAACCCTTAAACCCTCAACCCTAAAACCCTAAACCCTCTTTCCTATATATTAAACCCTAAACCCTAATCCCTCAACCATATACCTTAAAACCTTAATCCATCAACCCTCAACCCTTAAACCATTAATCACTCAACCCTAAACTCTAGTCCCTTAACCCTATACCCTCAACCCTATACCATTAAATCCTAATCCCTCAACCCTTAAACCATCAACCCTTAATCCCTAATCCATTAAATCCTCTACCCTATACATTAAAACCTTAACCCTAATCCATTGAGTCTATACCTTAAACCTTGAGTCAATCAACCCTCAACCCTTAAACCCTTAAACCCTCAACCCTTAAACCCTCAACCCTTAAACCCTAAACCCTCTATCCTATACATTAAACCCTGAACCCTAATCCCTGAACCCTAATCCATCAACCCTATACCTTAAACCCTTAATCCTTCAATCCTCAACCCTTAAAACTTTAATCACTCAACCCTCTACCCTATACATTATACCCTCAACCCTAATTCCTCAACCCTTAAACCCTCAACCCTTAATCCCTATTATGTAAACACTCTATCCTATACATTAAACCCTCAACCCTAATCCATCGACCCTATGCCTTAAACCCTTAATCCATCAACCCTCAACCCTTAAACCCTTAAAACCTCAACCCTTAAACCCTAAGCCATTTGTCATATACATTAAACTCTCAACCATAATCCTTCAATCCTATACCTTAAACAATTAATCCATCAACTATCAGCCCTTAAACCATTAATCCATCAACCCTCAACCCTTAAACCCTTAAAAAATCCTCAACCCTTAAACCCTAAACCCTCTACCCTATACATTAAATCCTCAACGCTAATCCCTTGACCCTATACCTTAAACCCTTAATCCATCAACCCTCAACCCTAAACCCTTAAACCCTCTACCCTATACATTATACCCTCAAACCTAAACCCTCAACCGCATACCCTTAAATCCTAATCCCTCAACCCCTAAACCATTAACCCTTAATCCCTAATCCTTTAAACCCTCAACCCTTAAACCCTAATCCCTAAAAAATTGTTGGTCATTTTTTAAGAACCAAGTTGGTCTTCAAAATTTCCTATGGAATTTCCAATTCCAATCCTTAGCAACCCAAAGGGATTGGCCAACAAATGAGTGAAAGAAACAATACTTTCCTCCTGCACTTTGGGATTTGAAAAACCCTAGAGGGTGATCCTGCAATGTATTTTAAAGACCTTTGCACCTAATATCTAAATGCATTGAAAATAACAAATAATTCTCATATAATAGCTTAACAAACAAAATGTATCAAAGAAGTTGGATGCTTCTTAACAACACTCTACATTTGGAGCATGAAAATAGTGGAACTTGACATGTTTTAACTAATTTGAAAAGTTTGTTTATAGAAGTGATTTGTTGTTGAATTGAAAAAAAAAATGTATTAAGAATATTTACATAGATCAATGCCTCATCCTAGGAACAGAGTTGATCTTAAAACCTATGCAACTCGATAACAATTTAACACATAGCATCATTTAAGATTTGAAATACTGCATTAAAAATTTTCAACATTATATTCTCAACCACCACTTCTTACTAATATCCTAGCACTTAATTGACATAAACCTATAGCTTCTCTCAAGCATTTACATTAATTCTTTGAATTAACAAGCAAGAACAAGCAAGAAAAAAACTACACATCAACTAGAAATCAATGGAGACAAATAAGATGACCCTTGATTATATTATTTATAATTCATGAACCAAGTACATAGGAGAGAAAATGAATTTGAATTTGCACCATTATGTATTATATTGCTAATATTTCTATCAAAATTACATATGCATTAGTAGACTTGAACCTAAGACAAAACTCAAGTATGCTTAGTATTCTCTTTATAGTTTTCTTTGTGATCAATTACAAAAGAAAATGAACCTTGTACTTCTGGCCTTGAAATCCTTCTTATAGAAACGAAGGAGAAAAACAAGCTTTGGGCCAAAAATTACATATGTCATTATTCAATTGGACCATTACAAAATACATTCCCTTTGCAGTTACATTTGCATCCTCAAATGAAAAGAAATATACATGAGAAAAAAGTTATTTTAATTTGTTGTTGAAGATCCAGTCCCACCTTCCAAAAGGAATCTTTGAGCTAAATTAACAATATCCACGTGCTCCAAAAATGTTTCCATGTACACCAAGTGAACACGAAGGAAAGCTTAATAAGAATAAAGTAGAAAAGAAAATGAAGATATCCACATCTATAATCTTGTCATCAATTTCAAATTGGAGAGAAGATAGTATATCATCCATACTTTAGAAAAATACTAATCTATACTAGTTATAGGTTGTGCATTATCCTTCTCTCATTCGTTATTCACCATGGTTGCAGACTCAAAAACCAAAATCACAGTCACACCCCACAACTGCAACTCAATCATCCAATACATCCAAATACTTGTTCTTCTAGGCTTGGAATTCATCTTCAGTGGGACAATTGAATGCCATGACCTCATCATCCTTCTACCTATAAGGTGAATACTTTGTAACAACCTAATTTGCTTCTTTTTCAAACTCTAATAGAATAATTTCTGCATTGGCAAACATGTCCATGTTTTTCTTCAGCATGCTCATATCATGTCCTTCACAAATCAAGGCAGCCTGCTATTAAATAATTTCATTTGTTTCTCTTCTCTAGTCCTATAGGGTTTTTATGTTACCATCATCCATTAAAATGGATGGAAGGAGACCATGATGTGTTTCATGAAAATTATTGATCAATTCTCTTATCATTTCCTCCAAAGGGTCTATATCCCCCTGAATTCCTAGATTCCATTCACCATCTGCATGGTAGGCTTAAGTTTTTAAAGTTTGTTAGTATCGTGCTTGGATCCCATATCCATCATCCTCAAATCTTGCAACCTAGGAATCCATGTTTCCATTAGTGGAATGAATATCTCCTTATTAGTATGAAAATTGTTTATGGAAAAATTCATGGCAGAATAGCTAGAATGAATGCTATTCAATCTGTTATTGACCCCCCTATTCAGATGTTCCAAAACTATAGTGACAATATTCATATTGCTAAAAAATACTTCCCTATTATGATTATCACATTTTTCTTTGTAATCCTTTAGTTGTTCAAGTAACTCTTCTTTGTTGACACCCTCCCCTGCTCTTGTTGCTCCTAATCTATTTGGCTCCATAATTGAGATGGGCACAATTCCCATATTGTATGACACAATTTCCCATGAAGAACTTGTTGGAGGTGAAGTAGCAATAGTTGTTGGCTCATATAAAGGAGTGGGAGAAGTAGCATTTGTATTCATTAGTTCCTCTGATTACGAATTTTGCAATTTTTCCTTTAACAATGCTAACTTTGTCTGGAATTGCATTGTTTGTTGTTGATTCTTTCCATAATCAACCAAAAAGTCATTGTACTACTTCCTGAATTGTTTCTAAATTGCGGTTACTGGCTCCACTATAGCTTTTGTAAATTGTGCTACATTCACTAACATGGTGGTAGCCTCAATCGCTGAAGTGTCAAACACCCTCTTTATTATTAAACCTCCCCTATAATTTGCAATAGGCTCTGCAATGTCAGGATTCTTTATGCTTGGGGTTAAGGCCCATATGGATAGTTTATCCCACTGATCACTGAATGCAGATCCTTGCAATTCTATGGTAACTTCTTCCTCATAATTGTACAAGGTTCTATCACATCTTTTTATTGTATCAAAGGCAATTGTAGAGGCTAGGTCCCATTCTAGCAATAACAAGACACCACTATTCCTTACTAGCTCTCTGCCCTCAGCTACAATCATTCCTTGGAATTTTTCCTTCATCTCTTTTATAACCTATGCTTGAATAGTTGCATCAAATAGCTTTGGGTGGAGGTGGAGGCTTCTTTTCAATGCAACATTATTTAAAAACTCCTCCTTATCTTTGTAAGAAAACCCCATGAAAGCCTTAGATTTCACAAATGAGTCATCATAAAGGAACTTTGTAAATGGCTCAATTTTAATATCATTAGTATTATTCACTCTAGTAAGGTCAACTTTTCTCAACCTCATACCCAACTATTGTGGCACTACCTCTCTTGGTGGAGAGGGAATTCCTCATTGCGTCTCCTCTTCTAATACCCAAATATCATCCTCAGAATCATCTTCATTATCCACTAAACCCTTGGATTTAGTATTTTGATTCTTCATAGGTGGTGGCCTTGGTGGTGATGAATGCCTCAATGGGGAGTCAATTTCAACAATCTCAGGTCCAGTTGACCTCGGGGGAGATGGAAGTGGCACTTGTGACATTGGTGAAGGGTCTCTCTGCTTCTCTTGCTAAGAAGGTGTAGAAGTTGTGTCCTCTTTCTTTACTTTATTATTCCTACTTGTGAATCTACAATCATTTTATTTTCTTGGGGAGGTTGACGTGTTTTCCTTTCCTCCATAATAGGGATTTCTCCTTCACCTTGCTTCTCTTCAATAGGAGCCTTTCCTTTGTCCTAAATTATCCTTTCACCTTTTAGGTGACCAACTACCATCTCAAAATTTTGGAACATGTATTCCATCCTCTACATCACATTGGGAATTTCCACAAGAGCAATGAATTCAGGGTCCTTCTCCCTTAATTTTCTTTGTATTTTATCAAAAGCTACCCATTTAGCTTTTCTATCCTCCTATTTCAAAAGATGATTTTTTTTTATTACAACCTCTAGATAATGGAAGTCATGGGTAAACTTGGAACTCCTGTTCTTCAAATTCAACCAAGCCATAAATCCTTCGAGATCATGGGTCCTTTCTCCTACTCTCCTCATGCCCAAAGGATTAAGTAAGTCATTTATTTTATCCCAGCCTCCTTTAATCATCACAAATTCAAAGAAGCATGAATATGAAGGGAAAAAGGTTCCCTTTCCCCAATCTTTCAAATGTTTATTCTCCACATTTCCCAGCTGCCATATGACTTCAAGAAAACCAATTCTTTCTAGTACATACTTAGGCAACAAGTGGGGAGAGACATATGTGCCATAAACTCTCAAAATTGCATATGTGGGGTAGGGGATAATGTCACCCGAATTTTGGTCAACACCTAATTTTTAGGTTTCCTATCCTTTGGTCTTAATAAATCATGCAAGGCCTTGGGAATCCTTGGCATGTTCAGAACTAGAGCCCTCCTCAAATTGGAGGAAAATAAATTCTCAAATACCAAATAGTCAAATTTTCTATCATCCTTGTCTAGGACAATGGTCCAACACTAGATAGGTAATTCTAAGTCACCCTTCGTCATCTCTAGTGTCATATCATTCCCAAAGTAAGTTGCACCCATGAACAAAAACATGTGTATAAACAATAAATACCATCTAAATTTTACTCCCACTTCTTTTTTAAACCTTACCAAACCTTCATGAATTCTCTCTATAAGAAACCATCCATAATCATATGTTGTGCAATAATGGGGGTACTAGATATGTGCTGCCATATACATCCATGCCATGGGCATACCTATGATTGGGTCATACCCAATGATTTGGCAGATGGAACATAAATTCTTTTGGAAATAGGACACAAAATAACTAACTAGGTAGGGCTCCTTGTCGAATGGACCCAATGTAACTCTTCAACCCTCAATAGTTGCTAGATATTTTGGCAATATATGGGCTTTGAATGAATTCTTAGAATTCTCATATTCTACCATAAGAACTTTCACATCAATTTGAACCATGTCCTCACTCCACTCGGTAAGCTTAAAAACACAAGCAATCTCCTCCCCGGTGACTTTAACCATATCAACCCCATCAAAGGCCTTCATAGTCCTTGTGATTGGGTCATAATTGGTGACCACTGCTTTCAACAATTAAATTTCCATATAGACATTTAGCATAATTAATTTTCCCAAATCAAGATTCAAAGGGTTTCCCACTGGAAAACCACAATTTCTATTCCCAAACCAACCACTAAAAAATTCCCATCCAGTGTAGGGAAATGTGGCATCCCTAATAGCACTATGCTTTTCAGCCAAGCCATCTACAACTTGCACTCCATGGAACAATGGTTGACCCTTTGGTTTCTCACTAGTAGAGGGTAGCTTAGCTGATCAGTTAGGTCCTTACTTGAATATCTGAGAAGAACTTTGGAGCCAGAGGCCTCCCCTTTTGATGAAGAAGATTTCACTTTAGGCGCCATGACTCAAGGGTTTTTGTAAAATAGGGTTTCTAGTTTCACTAAATAAAACCTACAACTCAAGAAAGGGTTTGACAAGAACAATGGCAAGGAAAAACTGTAATTTCTCAAAATGAATGTCAAACCTTAAAAGAAATACATAAACTAGAACACCCTAACGATAGAAAGATTGGGAGAGCACAATTGAGAAAGTATTAAAAATTTTCATTTGCAAGATAGTAATTCAACTTACTGGTTTAGCACAAGAATGAAGCCCTAACTTCAGCATCAAACTAGCTTGAAAAATGTAGCACAAGCTCCCTAGATGTGTGGACTACTTTCAACAATCCTCAATTATGCTTTAAAACAAGTTTTAAATCCTTACAAATCTTAATTCGATAGCTTGGTATCTTATCTGCCATTATGGATTGCTCGTGCAAGCCAAAACAACTCACTTTCCCTTGAACTCAACTTTGAATGTTGATTGTTGATCGCACAACAAAATGAATCAAAAAATGATCTAGATTGAGTCAAATTAGTTTGAAAAAGATTATTTTAATTAGCCATTGCTTTTATCCAATCAAAATAAGCCATGTGGAGCCACTCCTTAGTGATCCATGGGCTCCACCATTTCTATATTGCTCAAGCCAAGACCATGCATCAACTTCCCTGCTCCCTCATGAGTCTTAACCAACCTACAAATTTTAGCAATGGGGAGATGGGGAAGGGCTAAGATTAGATCTCACACCTTCAACATATGTGTTTATTAACACAAGACCACTTGCTTATGCCTATATTCCTCTGATACAACCGATGACCAAGATTAAAATATCTCAGTTGTTAAAACACATGCCTCAAATTTTCCTTTAGTAGTGTAGAATTTACCATGCATACCCCCTGTGTTGAAATATTTCCTTAATATTTTCCCTTGTTCTAATGTTCCTCTTTCCATACAGATGAAACCACATGATGTTCTCCTGCTTCCCTACTGAAGGATGAGAGACAAAGGTGGGTCTCCCATGGGATGGCAGGGAGCGATTACGATTGACCCACATCATCCACCCTCAACCATAAATCTCTTCCAAGTGGAGTGCTTGCTTAATTCACATCCCAATGGGTCCCACTGACATAAGGACAAATGTCTTCAGCTCGCTAGCTTGTGACATTAATTTAATGCAAAATAAGATCAAACAAGGTGGCGGGGAACCGTCTAGATGAAGACAGGTCATTTAATACCCATTGTTGATCTCATTAACCCACTGCATGATAACCTTTCAAAGAGGTCAGGCCCACCAATATAGAGGGCATGTAGCACTCACCTGCTATTCTATGAGAATATTAAAATAAGGAAAAGAAACTGGTGGTGGCACAAGGAGTGGTTGAGATCTAACCTTTGTGATCCAACGATCTTCATAATGTAGGAATTTTGCACATGCAAATTGTTAGTTCTTAAGAAGGGACCATTGCTAGGAAAATGTCAAATAGGGACATATAAATTCAAATCTAGGACCCAACCAATATTTGATGATTTTTTATCTACATAATATAAAGGTAATGTTTTTAATAAAATGACGGGTAGCGATTGGGATTTCTAGGACTTAGTGGCAAGTTTACAGAATGAGTTAGATGGCATAAGTCACGAATTGAATGACTGGGAAAATTAGTGATAGGAGGTCAGGTTAAAATAGAACACTTGCAAAGGATTAAGGTTTTTTGGAATGGGTTTTAGCAACTTATAAACCCTAATGCATGATGACAAGAAAGAACCTAAGCCCAGAGGCATGAAACTTACTAGATTTTTGCAAAATTAATAAGTGGAACACAAAGAATTATTTAGGGGTTCCACCAAAACCCTTAACCATTAAATCCTTAACTCTCAACCCTCAACTCTAATCCCTATCCTTAAGCCATAATCCCTATCCCTAAACCCTTGACCCTAATCCCTCAACCCTTAAACCCTCAACCCTAAACTCTCAACCCTCACACCTCTATCCTATCATTAAACCTTCAACCCTTAAACCCTAATCCCTTGAACCCTCAACCCTTAAAACCTAAATCCTTAACTATTAAAACCTAAAACCTTAAACCCTAATCCCTTAACTGTCAACCCTAAACCCTATCCTTCAACCTTGAACCCTAAACCGTACAACCTAAAACCTCATCCCTATACCCTATACCCTCATGTTCATTTACCATAAACCCAAAACCATTATATACATACATACAAGCATACATACATAAATACAAGCATACGTGCATGCATGCATACATACATGCATGCATACACACATACATACACACATACATACATACATACATACATACATGCATACATACATACATACATACATACAGGCATGTACATAAATACATACATATGTACATACATATAGGCATAAGAACATATATACATATACATTTAAGCACACAAACTTACATATGTACATTAAAATATATATACAAACATACATACATCAAACATAAATTTAACAAACTTGCACAAAAATAATTTCAAGTGAGAGATAATGTGAATGTGTTATAACACACTCATGTTATGTCTTGCTTTGCAAAAGATAAAGTAAAAAGAAGCAATTTAACAAAGAAAAACATAACATGAGCACATTATAATGTAGTCATGTTATGCCTTTCTTTGGGAATTCCCAAGTCTTGTGCTTGGATTTTCTTTGGATTTCCAACCCAAAGGCTTGGAGTGCATTCTAAACCTCCAAAGACATGTTTTTTCATATTCTACAAAATTTGGCATAATGTTGTTTGTGGCAACCATCAGGTTTGCACGTGTTTCAAGGTTGACTAAATTAAACACTTGGGAAATTTTAGGCTCTCTCTTAGCTATTTAACAATGTGAACTTTATCACATTTTGACTATGTTAAGGCTTTCATCTTTAATTTATTTTGTTTGTGTGTCTATTTTTTGTCAAAAACCAATGTTTGGTATTTTTAACTTTATTTAACTGTTCATTGAAATTTCAAATAAATTACATTTTTATCAACTAGACTCCATTATATACATATTCAAAAAATAATAATTGACTTTTGATTAGTTTTCAAAAATTATAGGAGTGCCACAACTATTTTTTTTTTTTTTTTAGGATGTATCCACTTTGAAAATTAGTAAAAAATCATATTCATTAAAAAATTATCAAAAAAATTGGGCATAAACTACATGATGTTAGCTAATTTCTCATCAAAGCAATTTTAAAAATACCAAAAGAAATTTAATATTTTGAGGGAGCCACAATAGACACTATGTTATGTTTTTGGACAAAAATAACACCAATTTCTGTGTCTCCCTTTTTTGAATCCTTTAATCTCTACCATTTAAAAAAAGTAGTAGTTGGGTGATCCCACAAAACTAGTTTACAATTTTTGGAGATTTTGATTTTTGCTAAAATCACATATTTTTAGAAAATATAGTGATTTAAGACTTAAAAATTTCCATTTAAAGCATTCCAATTGAAGAGGGTTTGATCAAACTACCTTAGATCAAATCCCCTTGGATAGAACCCCACTAAATTTAAACCATACCTATAACAGAGTCTCCTTTACACCTATCAAAATGCTAATAAA